>JABUQX010017511.1:27500-35000 GCA_015478945.1 Trachelipus rathkii | reverse complement strand
TATATATATATATATATATATATATTATATAGTAATATATATATATATATATATATAATAATATATAGTATATATATATACAGAGTGGGATCGTCACAGAATTGGTGCTTACGCTTACTCGTTACTGAGAGAAAAGGTGGTAGCGTTTACCGTTACATCGTATACATTACTAAATTCTTGAAGCGTTACCGTTACTCGTTACATGTAACGCCGTTACATAGTAACGCGGGATTACTTTCGGTCAGTTTCGGACTTAATTAATAGTTTACAAAAATTGCAATTTACTTTACTATCATTGACCAAATAATAGAAATATACAATTTTAAATTTGATCTATTTTTAAGTTTCATTATGTATAAAGTTAGTGCAATAAATAATATACATTTATGGAATTTAGACTGATACAATATTATCCATATTTTAAATTTTATAATTGATTTTATTAATAAATGTAGAAGATTATCTCAATTGTGCGCCACTTTGAACCCTAGCTAGCCGATCTTCTTTCAACGTTTGGATATTAGGTATGTAAAAGTATTAAGACGTAGTATCAATTAATATTATATATATAATAAATAATAAAAAAATTTGTTGGTAATAATGTATTGTAAAGTTAGGTAATTATAATAATAATAATAGTAATAATAATGATCTATTTCACGAGGTAACCAAACTTTCTTCTTGCTCGTAACACTTGCCATGTTTTTTTTTGTTTTTGGCTTGATCCTTGCTTACTTTGATACCGTGGCTTTCTTTGCTCAATATAATAAGATAGACAAAACTTATATATATATATTATATATATATATATATATATATATATATATATATATATATAATATATATATATATATAGGGTTATATATATATATATAGCAAAGTTATAACATGACTAATGCGAAATATCCCTCTGTCCCCTCACTTGCTTCACGTTTCACGATTTCCTAATTATAAATAAAACCCTGCTTATGGCAACATCAAAAAACTCAAGTCATGGCAACATAAAAAAACTCGAGTCATGATCGCGTAATTTATCTATCTTTGCCAACTAGGAGTAAAAACTAAAATTAAAAAAAAAAAAATAATTGTACTTACTATTCTTCCGGCGTCCCAAACAAAATGAATTGATTCATTTTAACTTTGGTTCACATTTTAATTTGTATATGCCTAACTACTAGTTTATATTTTTGAAAATATTCTTAACCACGTTCCTTTCAAGATTCAGGAAACAAATGAACGTATTTGTCTCTCACATTCGTATTTATTGACTAACGAATTGAACAAGTCGGTGCAAGTACGAGTCTTACTGCGCTGTCTTCGCGAAGCTCTGAGACAAGAATGGACAAAAACTTCTACTGCGCGTATGCGTGTAACATGATGATACTGGTGCAAGGTATGATGTGCAAGTTTTTACATGCTCAAAGTGTATTGCCACCACAAAGCGAATAGCTACAACATACACAATTTTATGAAATATACTAATTTACTTTAATTAATATATAATGCTTAAATGAGATCCACTATCGTTGACCCCCATTTACATCTCATGAACCCCCAAATTTTTTTTCATGGACCCTTTTGCAGGTTGTTGTAGACCCCTGGGGGTCGATATAGACCATTTTGGGAATCACTGATCTATTTAGACATCGTTAATCACTTATTAATAAATGATAATAATTTTCTGTAAACATATAGAGCATAAATAAAATTAAAAAGATAGACATAAGCGATTTGATTTATAGTAACTTTAAATTAATAACATTACAAATATGAAGAATTATCTTTAAGAATGACTAGCCTTTCAAACATATTATCAGACAGCTTGGATCTCTTGGGAGAGTGAATGTGACCCGCCAAGCTGAATAACTTTTCTACAGGGGCCGATGAAGGTAGTGGAGTATTGTAGTGCAAAAAGACTTTTTTAACACAGGGATACCTATTAAGTGACTCTAGGGATCTGTCGTTATCCGTAAGGAATTTAAGCACTTCTATTTCTAGTTCATCTTTATTCAATGACGCGGGTGATGTAGATGCCAAACTCTAGTATTCAAAAAAAGTCATCTGCACTGCTACCTCCAGCCAATCCATTACTTCGTATGCTTGCAGATCGTATTGCTTAAACCTTATTTCTTGCAACCACGTGTAGCTTTCCTGATACTTTTGCCTATTTTACGTCGGGATTTCCAGAGCTACAGACCTACGAAAACTGCTTTATATTATATTCGGGTTTCAAGGCGCGGTGTTATGGCGAGCCATTTGATTTGTGCGTTAAGGATTAAAAATAGATGCCAGAACTGCGCTGTTGGCCGAGACTTGCAAAACTATAAGAAACTCCCGAAATCTATTTTCGAAACCTGAAGCAATGCTGTAAGAGAGGTAATGAACATGTCAAGTAGAGAAGCACGTATAAGCGCATTAATTTTTTTTTCAATTCCACTTGTAATGTTTGAAGCAAAGTTCATAAAACAGATTTTATCACCTGTAGCCTATCTAAGCCACAGCAATTGTTGAAATACTAAAATTACTCTTCAAGAAATTCAATTTCAATGTCTCTGAAGCATGGGAGTGGCTGGATTGTTGATTACACCGTGGTGCGGCGATAAAAAATGGAAAAGCAAAAGTTGAAAAGACTTGGAAACTTAATGTCATTAAAGAAGCCAATCCCTTTTTCCTCAAATTAAAAACCTGTATGTTAATTAAACTGGTGCTACCGTGTTTAACAAGTACAATTGAAAGGTCTTTTAGCACTCTTTGAAAGAGTAAAAACTTGGCTAAGAAACACAATTAACGAAGACAGGCTTAATGGACTATGTAAGATGAGTATTCATAAAAATTAATAAGTTAGTAAGTAAAAACATAAACGAATGGGAAACCAATGTAATTGCGGAAATCGTTGAAAATCCAAGGCGTCTAATGCTAGTTTAGATTAATATTAGTTACCACTCAGACTCAGTACTCGCCAACCCCGATAAATATTACTTTACGTCTCTCAAACTAGATATTTTTATTAACTCAATGCAGACAACCTGAAGATAAATTTTTTTAATTAAAACTGTTGTAGATTTGTTATTTTATTTATTATAACCGAAATAATATTTTTATTATCATTATATTTTTTATAGCCTTTGAAAAGGAAAAATCTGAGCTTAACGAACCCCCGCCGTCTATGTGGATCAGTTGAGCATTGACATAAATCAATCAACCTTGCTAGCTCCTAAGTCAAATCCTGCGTACACCACACAACAACACACACACACACACACACACACACAATATATATAATATATATATTATATATATCATATATATAATATATAATATGATATATATATTATATATATATACTTATTATATATATATATTATATACTAAATATATATACTATATACATATATCACTCAACCTTGCTGCCCCCTAAATGAAATCCTGCCTACGCTCATATATATATTACTATATATATATATATAATATATAATATATATACTATATATATATATAATATTTATATATATATATATAATATATATATATTATATATATATATTATCATATATAATATATATATATACTATATATATATATATATATATATATATATATATATATATATATATAATATATATATATATATATATTATATATATATATATATATATATATATATATATATCTATATATATATATATATAATATATATATATATATATATATAATATTATATATATATATCATATATATATATACTATACTATATATATATTATATATATTACAATTTTACAAACCGCTCCCAAGAAGGGTCAAGACCCTGTCAGCGGGGCCAGCACTCTTCTGAATCTTTCCTCTATCTTCCAAAACTCCATCTTCCCTCAACTCCTGCATCGACGCAATCCATGTCTTCTCAATGAGTCTCCACCCGAGCTTTCCCAGCTCTCCTAGGTCTTCTCTTCGTCTCGTTTCTCCGGCTCTACTCCCATCCGTTTTGGCTACTCTCCCCTCTTCCATCCTCTCCAGTTCCCCACTACCTCAATCTTAGGCTGCATCCATTTATTCAATATTAAGCCATCACTACCAACTCCCCCTATTCTTTCATTTCTCTGTCTGTGTCTTCTAGTCTTTTCCCATATCGCTCTCAAAACGGTACATCTTCGCCGACTGTGATTCTAATATCCTTCTTGTTGTCGGAATATCCATGTCTCTGCTCCAATAGTAAAATCGGCTGTTACACACTTCAAAGGCATCACCCTTTTACCTCCCACACTCATTTGTCTATCTTTCAGTTTGGGATACACTGCTCTTTGCTCCCCCATGCTGAGCTATCCTACTTATGATCTCTTGTACATTTCTCCTCTTTCCAAATACTCACCCAAATAATTTACATTCTCCAACATCTATTCAGCTCCCCTCACCTCTAATCTCAACTCTCTTCCTCCTTTTTTTCTACTTACCACCATGATCTCCGTCTTTTCTGCGTTTATAGTTAAGCCGACCTCTCTCAGCCTGTTGGCAAAACATATCATCCTCTCTCAACCGGTCTCCCTCTTCGCTCCAGCACCCCAAGTCATCCGCATATGCCAAAATCACCGTCCAAATCTCCGAATTCTTCTCTCACTTTCTTTATTACTACTACTTCCAGATACGATACAAACAAAATTTTTGACAACACGCTTCTTGTTTAACCCCTGTTCTCACCTTGAACCATTTCTTATTCTCATATTCTGTTCTTACATTACATTAGCTATTTTCTGTACAAACTCTCCTTAGCTCCTCTCACTTTCTACCCACTGCATTATTCTCTCCTCCAGCGACTCTCCAAAGTAGCACATAGGCACTCGCATCGAAAGCTTTCTTCAGATCTCATGAAAGCCTATATATGCTCCGTTTGTTGATATTACATACCTTGTCCAAACGTAATTCTCAGACGCGAACACGAGATCCGCGTGTTTCTGTTCTTTCGATATCCGTGCTGCTCTTCCCCCAGTCTGGGCTCCACTACTATTCTCAACCTTTTCTCTAAAATTACTCTCATATATTCTATCCACCATGGGTTCAACAGGGAAATTCCTTCTGTAGTTTTTGCCTACAGTCTTTCTGTTTCTCCTTTTCCCTTAATATTGCACTATAATTGACTTCCCCATCCTTACTGGTTACTTCACATCTGTTTCAACACCCATTAACAGTTCAAAAATTATATTTCTTTTTCCTTTTCGCTACCTCCCTCTTTTATCGATTCTAGGTATCCCATCTTCACACGGTGCCTTACCGTTCTTCATCCATCTCTAATTCTTTCATAGTTATCTCCTCCCCATCTCTCTTCCTCTCCTCCTCACCATCCTTCTTACTCCTCTCTCTCCTGTTCATTCACCTATTAGCAGTTCACTGAGACTCCGGCCATCTCCTGTTTGTGTCTATTATATTTCACCAAATCAACTTCTCCCTGCCTGTATACTTTGATGTTGCCCAACCTTTCCTCTTTGATCCCTCTATATGTTTTTGCCAGTCTAAATTTCTTCTTCCTTTCTGCCCTCCCATCTTTCATCATTTTTTCGCCTCGCTCTTTGACGAGCTCTTCTATTTACTCTTCTTTTTCACTCTCTCTTACATATTTCTTTCCTCCACATACTGAGCCCTTGTTTGTACGGTATTTTTCAGCCAACTTTTCATCAATACCGTTTTCCTCTTCTATTGCCTTCTTCACTTCTTCAGTCCACCACTTTGTGGTTCTTTCTTCTTCTTCTACCCATCTTTTGCTAGGAGTCTCCTATTGCTTACCCTTCTTATCTTTTATGTATCTCCTCCATGCTTTCCTACTCCTATCTATTGTTCTAAGTCTTCATTTATTTTTTCTAATATATTCCCTTTCGGTCACATTCCTTCCAGTGATTCCCTTTAATCACATTTCTCATTTTCTTATTCTGCTCTTTTCTGCCTCACACCAGCGCCAGTATCAAACAATCTAATGAATCTGAAATTCCATTTGTTACTCAGGATTTAACTTTAACATTCCTTATTCCCTACTATCAGATGATATTATATAGTCTAATAATAGATCATCTGAGTCGATATCTCTGTGTATTATTCCATGTATTACCTTGCGGAACCTATGTTGTATCCTTCGTTTTGAAAAAAAAACCATTCTATGATCTTCATCCCTTACCTAGAAGAATCTATCAGCATCTCTCCTTCAATATTCCCTTCCTCCTCTCCATACTGTCCTACCATTGTCTCCACCCCGTCTCTTCTCGTTCCCACTCGTCGCACTGAAATTTCCAAATTCAAAAACAAATACATCCTCCTTCTTTCGTCTTACTTACATTCTTCTCCAACATTTCCATGAACTGTCTTTTTTCCTCTATCCGAAGCTGCTACCTGTTGCGGCGAATATACCTGATAGAAGTGATACCTCTTTGCCTTGATTTTAAAAGTGCATCTTATAAGTCTTTCTGTAAGACTTCTATAGTCTGTTTGAACGGGGACATCTTCGGCCCTATTATGAAGCCTACTTAGTGTTTCTGATTCCCTCCTCTACCCCTTTAAATATCAATACATATCCTCCTCCCATATCTCTTCCTCTCTATTCTCCTCTCATTCGCATTTCGTCCATTACATCACGTCGATCTATCTCATCCCTATATCTCCAGGATCTCCGTCCTCCTCTCCACTAAACGTCTCAATATTTAAGCGTAGCCGCATCTAATCTAAAAACATTATTCAAGTTCCTGTTCCAAAACCGTTTTCCGTATATTATATATATATAATAACTATATATATATATATATATAATAATATAATATATATATATATATAATATATATATATATATATATTATATATATATATATATATATATTATATAATAATATATAATATATATATATATATATCATATATATATACTATATACTAATTATATATATATATATATATATTATATATATATATATATATATATATATATATAATATATATATATATTTATATATATATATATATATATTTATTTTCCATAAAAATAAAAAAAAATGTCAACACAGTGGAGTTCCTTGTGTATGATGTAACGAGTAACGAGTAACAGAAAAACACCGTTACAATTTTTAAAAAGGGTAGCGTTACCGTTACATCGTTACATTTTAAAATCGTTTAAAGCGTTACCGTTACTCGTTTACAATGTAACGCCCGTCTACGTAACGCGTTACATGGAACGCGTACTGCCCACCTCTGCTATATATACTATATAATATATAGATCTATATATATAATATATATTATATATATTATATAAATATTTATATAAATATATTTAATTTAATACTTTATAAATTTGTGACATATATATATATTAGACATTAATTTAGAAATAAATTTATATAATATATTATTGTTAATTTATTTGTATTTATTTTTGATGTTAAGTAAAAAAAAAATATATATATTGATTCTAATTTAAAAAAAAATGTAAAAATTTCAGAGTTCTTCAAAGAAGTTAAATAATTTCTACACA
>JABUQX010017511.1:15000-22500 GCA_015478945.1 Trachelipus rathkii | reverse complement strand
TCAAAAGGCAACCATTCACAACCACAGCCCTTCACCTCACCTCACATCAACCACAGTGTCATTAACGACTTCAATCAATCTATTTTCCACTAGATCATATCAAATAAAGACAAAATAAGAAACAAATAAAAAACAAAGCAAATGTCAGCATACCGTCCCACACACATCCTTATTCAAAAAAATCCTTCATTCCCCCCTAGAAAATAATGACAAAAAATGGCTTTTCAATTTCCTCACAACCGTTTTGCAAAACAGTCTTTATTACAAAATAACCCTCTCCCATTCTTCAAATTACAAACGAGAAACGAAGTCACAAGAGAGAAGCAAATATCATCAAATCAATCCATTTTGTATGTCAACTTGTTTCACTGCAGATCTAAACAAACAAAAAAATTAATACATATCAGAACAGACTGATACAGTCTATTTCCCAAAACCAACCGCCAGACAAGCTAAAAGAAATATAGCCCACACACCCAAATAACCAGAAATAATCTTACATTAATTGGAAAATTGGTTAACTCCAAGCGAATAACCGCCACTCCCCCTTAAGTCCTCCAAATAACCCTTTCTAACACTGACCGTCATTCAAATCCTCCTCCATCCCATTAATCACCGATTGAACAACAAGCCCTTCATTAAACAAAACCCTAAAATATTAGGGACTTACTACAACACTCATATGACGTTGTCCCCCCACATCGACTCACTTCCGTAAACTCAACGAAAACTAAACAACCCTCCGAAAAACCCTTTCCAGCACCACAAACATTCAGCGCGCATAAGGAACACACACTAAATCAATACCTATATAAAGCACTTCTTAGAACAACCTAAACTATGCCACCAGCTGTTCCCCGCACTATCTAAATCGAACACAAATAAATGTATAAAATCTCTCAAAACACAGCCCTCAGAATTATCACATGTTGCACTAAAACACCCCCATCCAACATTTACACGACGAAACTTCCATCCTCCCATCTCCACACACCTGAGATGGTGGGACTCAATTCTACCAGAAAACCCGCAATCCAACCCACCCTTACCAAATTCTCTCCAATCCCCTCGACAAAGACTAAAATTCCCCCTTCTTCAACAGCTCAATTCTATTACAACACTCACAATATAATTCCCCCGCCCCTCCCAATCAGGCCATGGATTAACATATCCAATACCCATCTAACCAACACATACCTTTAAAAACCGGCCAAATAACAATTTATTAAAACCACCCCCCCGCCAAAACTTATTCCCCTAGAGAAGAAACTTCTGTCCAAGAAGAGGCAAATAGGACCTTGTCGCCCGGAGCAGATCAGGCGTCACCACCCAAAACTCATGCCAATATAAATAATAGCATTCAAACTAGAACAATGTCACCTCCCCACTTAGCACCAGATGTCATTAACTCCCAAGAGTTACAATAGTCAGCACCTATATACCTATATATATATATATACTTATATATATATAATATATAGTATATTATAATAATAAAATACATATAATATATATAATATAATTATATATATAATCATATATTATTATATATATATATATACTTATACTTATATATATATATATAATATATATTTAAAATAAGAGCCCTATAAAGAAATTAAAAGGTCTAGATTTAGCATTTTTTCTAAAGACAGATATTTTAGTTATGAATAGACTTAGAGTTACTTGTCCGTTATTTGCGTAAAAATGCGTAAAATGCTAAATCTATCACTTTTAATAAATTTCTTTTGACTGATAAGAAATTAAAACACAATTTAAAATATCAAATAATCCATACACAACCAACATATAAACTCATTGCTGACTAGATGTCATGCAGGAAAATCAAACGGAAAAGTCCAAACTTACAAGAATTCTCCCATACATTAGAACAAAGAAAGAAAATCAATTAAAAGCATAGCTGCTTGGAAATATTCAAGGGTAGTAATAGAAAGGATGATTTAGAAAATTTAGGAAAATTAATTTGAGTAAAGAATGTAAAGGCAAAGAGAGAGGCAGAAATTAATTTAGCAAGGAATAGTAAGTAATAAGAACCCGAAGAAGTTTTTTAGCTTTTATAAATTTAAAAGTAAGAATAGGACAATTGGTCCAGTTAAAATTGATGAAAATTTAGTTAGTTCAGATAAGGAATTGGTTAACATTTCCAATGCTTTTTTCTTCAATGTTTATTGGGGAAAGATTGGATAATAGTTTGGAGACTAGTAGTCCTGGTATGCATGTTATAATAGATTTTAAAATTGAAGTAAAAAAAATTAAACCTTTACTGAACCATATTGACCCATGTAAAGTTGCAGGTCCTGATCGTGTATATGGTAAAATTCTAAAGGAAGATAGTAGCAGCATTGCAAGGGCACTATATTTGATTTTTAAGCGACTATAAAATTTGGTGAGATATCAAATAACTGGAAAACAGCATATGTTGTGCCTATCTACATGAAAGGCTGTAAGGAAGATTTGGGAGTTATAGGCCAGTTAGCTTAACATCTGTGATTGTAAAAGTTTTGGAAAAGTTACTGTAAGGTCATATAGAGAAATATTTGGATGACAAAACGATATTGGATGACTCCCAGCATGGTTTTAGAAAGGGTAGGTTATGTCAGACAAACCTTTTAGGATTTATGGAATACATTACGGACTGCATTGACCGAGGAGATCCAATTTATATTATATATTTAGACTTCAGCAAAGTTTTTGATAAGGTTCTCCAAATAAGCTGATGCAAATTGTCGCAATGTGGTATAACGAAGATAAGAATGTACATGGCTTGAATTGGGGACGTAGTGTGTAGTACATGGTACAAATTAAAGAGTGATTATAGATAAAACATAGTTTGTACTACTAAATGGCAATACGTCATCATGAGAAATAGTAAAAAATTGTGTCCTACAGAGTTCAGTGCTAGGGCCACTATTGTTCCTCATATATATATAAATGATTTAGGCCATGGACTTGAATGTAAATAAAGTTTATAAGTTTGAAGTTGATACCAAAGTGGCTACCTCAGTAGGGAATAATGATGAATGTATTAAGATTCAAAATGAACTTGATAAACTTCTTGGATGGCAAATGAATTTTAAGAGTAAAATTTGTAAGGTTCTTCACCTATGTTATCAAATAAAATATTTAACTGTGATATGAATGGGAATTGGATTGAGTCTGTGGACCAAGAAAAAGATTTGGGTGTGATTATAAGCTGTAATCTGAAAGTGGCCATGGAAGTAAGAAGAAAGAGCTAATAAGGTGCTAGGTATAATAAATCGCAATGTCGTCTACAAGAGTAAAGAAGTTATGAGGAAACTCTATAATATCTATATTAAGACAGTAGTAGAGTATTGCGCACAAGTTTGGGCACCATATTTAAGGAATGTCATAGATATGATGGAGGGAGCGAAAGCTGAGAGAAACAAAGATGATTTCTGGGTTTGAGGGTAAGAGTTATGAGGAGAGGCTGAAGGAGTTAGGAATCTTTTCTGTAGAGAGGCGATTTCTTAGAGGGGACATGAATAAAGTCTACAAAACATTTATATCTATTGATATAATACGGTAACCAATAATTTCTTTATAGTAGACCATTGACGGGAGACCAGTGCTCGATAACAAAATTAAGAAGAATGCATGCAATCTTGATATAAGAAAACTTTCATTCAGTAATAGGATTGTTAAGTTTTGGAATAGTTTTTTACAGGAGGTTGTTGAGTGTGGCTCACTTGGAACATTTATGAATTATATATTTATGTATATATATATATAGTATATATATATATATATATTATATATATATATATATATATATATATATATATATATATATATATATATATATATATATATATATATATATATTATATATATATATATATATATATATATATATATATATATATATATATATATATATATATATATATATATATGGGATGTGTTTAAACCATTTGTTTAAACCATTGGTTTAAACCATGGTTTAAACCACATAAAAAACCAATGGTTTAAACCATAAAAAACCATGCATAAAATATTTAAAAAATATATTTATTAATGGTTTTCTTTAGCATGTTGATATGGTTTTCAATTCTTCAACTCCGAAGAGCAACCGGAAAGGCAATAAAAATTTTTCTGCTGATTTTATATTATTGTGAGAATGATTATTATATATATATATATATATATATATATATATATATATATTATTATATATATATATATAGAAAGAATATATATATATATATATATATATATATATATATATATATATATATATTATTATTATATATATATATATATATATATATATATATATATATATATATATATATATATATATATATATATATATTATTGGAGTTATATATATATAGTATATATATATATATATATATATATATATATATTTATATTATATATATATATATATTATTATATATATATATATATATATATATATATATATATATATATATATATATATATATATATATATATATATATATATATATATATATATATATATATATATATATTTGTAAATTTAACGTTTAAAACATGATTCTTGTTTCGAGCTCTTGAGAATTTCATTTCTACCCATCGATGCCACATTTCAAAAGATTATAATAAAACTCATTTGTGGAGTGTGTGGCTACAGCATCAACCAAGCTAGAAGGCAATGACTGTAAACTAAGTGATGATGTTTATATTTGGAAAAATATGAATATGGAGCTAGAACAGCTTAATCCACCCCTCAACAGACAAGATTTATAACAAAACTAAAAGCAGGTATCATCAGGCAGTAACAGAAGCTCACTTATTGGCATATATTTTTAACCTAAGATATCAGACCACAGTACTTCCAGAGGATGAGTATTCAAAAGCAGTGGAATTTATGGAATAAAATTAAGAGCAAATTCTCCTTCAAAAGTTACCTATTTGATGAGTCTCTGTTGTCAGCAGTGACTCTTTCATCTTGGTACAGATCTCTCAAAGAAAAATTAGATGAGAAGGTCATATATAAAATAATAAGCATATTGTCAGCAACTTCATCAACTGCTAATGTTGAAAGGGTATTTTCAACTTTTGGACTTGTGCACAGCAACATTAGAAATAGGTTGGGAACAGCTAAAGCAGGGAAATTATATATGATAATTTCAGTTTTGACTTTTAATGATGAATCTCTCTCTCTCTCTCTCTCTCTCTCTCTTCTCTCTCTCTCTCTCTCTCTCTCTCTCTATATATATATATATATATATATATATATATATATATATATATATATATATATATATATATATATATATATATATATATATATATATATATATATATATATATATATATTTATATATAGTATGTATATATATATATATATATATATATATATATATATATATATATATATATATATTATATAGTATATAGTATATATATATATATATATATATATATATATATATATATATATATATATATATATATATATATATATATATATATATATATATATTCCTAGTATTCAAATATAAAGGTAAATAAGAATTCATTAGTATATCATTATAGGTTAATTTGAAAAAACTTTTCTTTATGCGTTTTTTTTTTTTTTGTAAAATAATAAAGTATAACCTTTTTTTCAGATAGAGTTTATATATTATAATATACCCTCTTATTTTTTACTTTATGAATTTATGTAAACTCAAAAAATAATAATAATTTTATACCAGTTTACAGTTATCAAGAAAATTTGAAATTTAAGAATCTAAAGAAATTTATTAAGGAATTTAAAAATATGTGTTAGCACATGTGTATAACAGTTTCCAGTAGTGATTTTTGAATTTAAAATCAATTAAAACCAATAAAAACACATTAAAACATAAAAATAGCATAAAAACCCAAAAAAACAAAAACATTGGTTTATTTGGTTTATTTAAAAACCAATGTTTTTTTTTTAAAAACCATGGTTTTTTCCAACCCTATATATATATATATATATATATATATATATATATATATATATATATATATATATATATATATATATATATATATATATATATATATATATATATATATATATATATATATATATATATATATATATATATATATATATATATATATATTAGTCACCATATGGTATATTTTGACTAGGCCAAATTGGCGGGTTTTTAGTTTCGGTAGTTATTAAGGTTAAACTGCATGTTATGACTATTACAGACTTATTAATTTTTGTAATGTGGCTGCCATTTACTTTAGCTATTATTATTTTTTATTTTGGTAGTAGACTTTGTCTATGTTTATGGAAGTTATCGACAAGCTCTAGAGTGCTTTGTGGATTTGCATGAGCATGTTGGGTGGTTGGTTTTATTTAGTTAGCAGGGACATTTTCGATAGGTATATATGGCTTCTTGCTGTCTCTATACTTCTAATATTCCAATTTAAGAAATTAAGACAAACAGAGAGGCGCTCACACACAGAGAAGCCATGCATAAATATCAAAGACGGCTTATTCCAGCCTTCAGTACATACAATTTAAATTATAAAAGAAAACACTACATAAGTAATGCCTACACTACTAGCCACAGCTTCCAACTCCAAAATAAAGTAAAGAAAGTATTTCAAGTAAATTTCCAACTCTAAACCTTTCAATAATTATGTTTTGAATATAGTAATAAAATTTTTAAAATAAAAAGATAAAAAAAATTATATTCATGTTTAATTTCAATGAAAAGGATAATGATAAATGTAAAAAAAAAATAATAATTTATTACAAAATATAAGATTTTTCTTACTAATCACCATCATTTAAAATAAAAATTATTCTTTATAAAATTTCGAAGTTTCAGAAAAGGGGTGTAGATTTTAGATAAATATCAAAATAGTTATTTAAAATATTTTAAGTTATTTAAATAAATACTTTAAGGGTTTATGTTAAATTAAACACGTTTAGCTTTAACAAACATTTTATACTTTATTTATTTAGAATATTTTCACCACTTTTAAACAATGTTTTAACCTCAATTTTATTTATATTAAATTTTTAAACCTTCCTAAAAAGAAATAATATTTGGCTTCAAAATTGCGTGTGCAAGCAAGCAGGCCTTTACACAACACTCCTGGAAATTGAATGCTTGTTAGAGATGTAATATTCCTATTTAAGCTCAGTAAGTCATTTTCCGTTAATTCGTGCTAACCTAAAGTGACCATAGTCCCGCTTTTAGGCGGGACAGTCCCGCTTTTTTCGACCCTGTCCCGCTTTTTTCTGAGAAGTCCCGCTTTTTCCAGAGAGATCCCGCTATTTTTCCCTTTTCAAATAATTATAATAGTTAATATAAAATTATAAATTAAAAAATAAGCAGGAAAAAAATACGTAGGAGTTCAGGTAAAGCTCCTTGACCTTCAATCTCTCCCTTCAGAGACCTCTGACATAGTCCTAAATTATTTAATAGATTTGATTAAAAATTATGATTTACACAAAAAAGTAGTTGGTTTTAG
>JABUQX010017511.1:0-7500 GCA_015478945.1 Trachelipus rathkii | reverse complement strand
ATATATATATATATATATATATATATATATATATATATATATATATATATATATATATATATATATATATATATATATATATATATATATATATATATATATTTAAAACAAAGCGTTGTTAAATCTAAACTATATATATATATATATATATATATATATATATATATATATATATATATATATATATATATATATATATATATATATATATATATATATATATATATATATATATATATATATATATATATATATATATATATTTCTCATTATAAATAAAAATATATATCTATATATATATATATATATATATATATATATATATATATATATATATATATATATATATATATATATATATATATATATATATATACATATATATATATATATATATATGAAGAAATAAAGATATATAAATTTATACCTATATATATATATATATATATAGTGTGTGTGTGTGTTTCCCGATTTTAACTGCAAGAAATCTGGTCACATTGCGCTAACCAAACATTTCTTGTTCTGTTATTATGATTGCTTTGAAATTCTTATTTAATGAACGATGTCTAAAAAAGAAATAACTCCTTCTTTAGACCTATGACATCATCACTTCCAGATATACAGTAGTTAAGCACTTTTTCTTGGTTCTAATTTATTGTTTTGGTTTATTGTAATAGCGAATTTTCCATCGCAAGCCAGAGATATTTTGCTATTTTTTCAATTTGTTTGTTGTAATAGAACTACCCGCTTTAAAATTTTTGACACTACTTCTGTGTTTCCTTCTTGAACTAAACCTCCTATGAAGTTTTTCATTGTTCTTCACAAGTTTCCGATGATCGGCACCATCTTACCAGAGTATCTACTTCTTTCAGTCTATTCTCGAGGAGTAAATCTTTTAAATAAATTTCTGCTTCTGATGATATGATAAATTTACTTTTGAAATCTACAATATGTTCCGGTAATAAAATGCATTCGAAAAATATGTCAGCTAATTCATACTTTTCATTTGCTGTTAATTTTAGGGTAATGTTTTTTAATAAGTTAAATATCATATGTGAATGGTTAACTTTTTTGACATGTTCAAACACTAGCTTTAAATTGTATCTATCAAAATGTGTAAAAGGGTCAACCTCTAAAAATTGGTTCAATATTAATTTTATGCAAAATTCGTTTCCAATTTTTTCACTACAAACGAAATTTTTATAATTTTCAGGTGCATCCATCCATAATTGTTTGAATATACACCTGTAATTGTAAATCCGTCCTTCATATTCTTTATTTTTATAAATTATTTTTATCAGTATCCATGCGAAATCTTCGAGTCTTAAATTTCCCCACATTAGTTGAGCATACCTAAGAAAATTAATCTGAAATGGCCAATTCAAAAGGCCTTCTAGAACTCTATAACAGTATTCAGTTTTAGATGTTTTAAAGATTTCAATTTTTTCCTTTTCATTAAATATTTCGAATACATATAAAAATAAATTCATATAATAATCTTTTGGCACCCATTCTGTTTGAAAGTTTAAAAATTTTCCCTTAAATTTTTTTGCTACTGATTTTAAAATAAAAGTACAGATTTTTGTCCTATTTTTCACCAAGTATGACATTGGAAGATGTCTGAAAATTATATAATTTCCATTCAGCATAGATTGTTTAAAAACATATCCAAAGTACCATTCCCACAATACTTTATAATCCCTAGCCCAGAAATCTAGCGATCTTTTTACTAAAGTCGGAATATTAACCAAATCCATATTTTCATCAATTATAATTTTTTCTTTCATATCCTTAGGTATTTTATTGATAAATTCGTCACCAAAATAAAAGTTGCAGTAAATTTGGTTTCGTTTAAAAATATCAATTCTATAATCGCTTATTAATTCATTTAATGCAGTTAAATAATCTATTGTCTTTGTTTCTACTAAACAGCACTTTTAAAAACATCTCGAGTGAACTCAAAAGAAATGTCAAACCAAATAATTGTAATGAGCCCATTTTTAGCTGCACCAATTATAAGTGCACCAAATTGTATATTTTATTTTCCAATTCCGATGGAAAAGAATAATTCTTCAGATATTTTAATGAAGCTTCCTCCATCTCTTTATACCATTGAGAAAGAGATTCTTCATCACCAGACCTTCTTCCAAACCTTCCGTCTCCAAAAATATGTTTGAAGATTATGTCCCGAATATGGTCTTATACAAATAGAAATAATTTCGCATTGAAGAAATATAATCCAACCTTCCATTTTTAATTCTTTCTGGTTAAAGAAGTAAAATCTGAAAAAAAAAAAGACAATTTAGTTTCTGCGAAATTTTAATTATAAAATATTTTACAATAATATTTAATATATATATATATATATATATATATATATATATATATATATATGGTTATTATTCTTTTATGTATATATATATATATATATATATATATATATATATATATATATATATATATATATATATATATATATATATATATATATATATATATATATATATATATATATATATATATATATATATATATATATATATATATATATATATATATATATATATATATATTGAATATATATATATATATATATATATATATATATATATATATATATATATATATATATATATATATATATATATATATATATATATATATATATATATATATATATATATATATATATATATAACAGAGACCACGTATCTGTCATTAAAGGTAATGTATTTTTCTCTCTCGCTCTCTCTCTCTCTCTCTCTTCTCTCTCTCTCTCTCTCTCTCTCTCTCTCTCTCTATATATATATATATATATATATATATATATATATATATATATATATATATATATATATATATATATATATATATATATATATATATATATATATATATATATATACGGTATATATTAAATACTTGAGATATTCCTGCTAAAACGTTTTTTATGTAAAACATTTTCTTTGGTTGTTCAGGGTTAACGATAATATTTATAATATTTTATAATAATTATAATAACTATAATAATTTTCCTTCCATTATTGTTAAGTATTTTAGTATTTTTTAATTAATTTATTTGTTTTATTAAATATTATTTGTTATAAATTATTATTTATAATGTATAGTATTTAAACATATTATTTATAAACAGTATTTAGAAACAATTTTTGTACTGCAAATTCAGAATTCAGACACGGTCCGATCCCCGCCATCTGATTTGGGCATGAGCTGCCGCCATTTTTAATGGGTTAAAGCGTTATTTAATAGGGGTTATATTTATATTTTTCGTTTTAATTTTGCATAATCTTAAGATTTATTGCGGCACTTCAAAAAATAAGAAAATTTTATCGTAACATTATGAAATTTGCAAAAATAGATCGTTTCTATAATGTTAACTCGTGCTGAGCACGAGTAGCACGAGTGCAGGAGTCGCCTCTGATATATATATATATATATATATATATATATATATATATTATATATAACATATATATATATATATATATATATATATATATATATATATATATATATATATATATATATATATATATATATATATATATATATATGTTATATATAGGAGAGCTATCGATATATATATATAAGGCATATATATATATATATATATATATATATATATATATATATATATATATATATATATATATATATATATATATATATATATATATATATGGTATATTTGTATATAGAGAGGTGGGCAGTAACGCGTTACATGTAACGGCGTTACGTAACGGGCGTTACAATTGTAACGAGTAACGGTAACGCTTCAAACGATTTTAAAATGTAACGATGTAACGGTAACGCTACCCTTTTTAAAAATTGTAACGGTGTTTTTCCGTTACTCGTTACTCGTTACATCCTACACACGGAACTCCACTGTGTTAACATTTTTTTTTATTTTTATGGAAACGAATTTTAGTTTTTCCAGATTTTTAAATATATATATATATATATATATATATATATATATATATATATATATATATATATATATATATATATATATATATATATATATATATATATATATATATATATATATATATATATATATATATATATATATATATATATATATATATATATATATATATATATATATATATATACCGGAAACGATTTTGGACCAGGAACTTGAATAATGTTTTTAAGATTAGATGCGCTACGCTTAATATTGAGACGTATGGTGGAAAGGAGGAGGAGATCCTGGAGATGATGAGGGAGAGGAGGATCGACGTGATGGGAATGGAAGAAATGCGAATGAGAGGAGAATAGAGAGGAAGAGATATGGGAGGAGGATATGTATTGATATATAAAGGGGTAGAGGAGGGAATCAGAAAGCACTAAGTAGGCTTCATAATAGGGCCGAAGATGTCCCTGTTCATACAGACTATAGAAGTCTTACACGAAAGACTTATAAGATGCACTTTTAAAATCAAGGCAAAGAGGTACCACTTCTATCAGGTATATTCGCCGCAACAGGGACACTCGGAAGAGGAAAAAAGACAGTTCATGGAAATGTTGGAGGAGAATGTAGAAGACGAAAGAAGAGAAGAGGATGTACTGTTTCTGATTGGAAATTTCAGTGCACGAGTGGGAAGGAGAAAAGACGGGGTGGAGACAATGGTAGGACAGTATGGAGAGGAGGTAAGGAGTATTGAAGGGGAGAGATGCTGATAGATTTCTGTCTGAGGAAGGGATTGAAGATCATGAATGGTTTTTTTTCAACGAAGGGACTCACATAGGTTCGCAAGGTATAGATGGAATAATATCACAGGAGAATTCGATCAGAGATCTATTATAGACTATATAATATCATCTGATAGTAGGATAATAAGGAATGTTAAAGTAATACCTGGAGTAACAATGGATTCAGATCATAGATTGTTGATGACGGACCTGGTGGTGAAGGCAGAAAAGCTGCAGAATAAAGAAAAGAGAAATGTGATTAAAGTGGAATCACTGAAGGAATGTGACAAGAAAATGGAATATATTAGAAAAATAAATGAAGACTTAGAACAATTAGAAGGAGTAGGAAAGATGGAGGAGATACAAGAAACGATAAGAAGGGTAGCAGAGGAGACTCTAGGCAAAAGATGGGTAGAAGGAACGAAGAAAAGACACACAAAGTGGTGGACTGAAGAAGTGAAGAAGGCAATAAAGAGGAAAACGGTATTGATGAAAAGAAGTGGCTGAAAAATAGAACCGTACAAACAAGGGCTCAGTATGTGGAGGCAAGAAATGATGAAGAGAGAGTGAAAAGAAGAGTAAAAGAAGAGGCTGCAAAGAGAGAGGCGGAAGAAATGATGGAAGATGGAGGGCAGAAAGGAAGAAGATTAAGACTGGCAAAAACATATGATCAAAGAGGAAAGTGTGCAACATCAATTATAAGCAGGGAGAGGTTTTGGTGAAATCAAAAAACACAAACAGGAGATGGACGGAGTACTTCAGTGAACTGCTAAATGTGAATGAACAGGGGGAGGAGGAGGGAGAAGAGGGGGAGGAGGAGGGAGAGGAAGATGAGGAGGGGAGGAGATAACTATGAAAGAATTAGAGGTGGCTCTGAAAGCGATGAAGAATGGTAAGGCACCGGGTGAAGATGGGATACCCATAGAATTGATAAAAGAGGGAGGAGAGAAAAGGAAAGAAGAAATTTTGAAACTGTTTAATAAGTGTTGGAACGAGAGTGAAGTACCAGAAGGATGGGGAAAGTCAATTATAGTGCCAATATATAAGGGAAAAGGAGATACAAAAGACTGCAAAAAACTACAGAGGAATTTCCTTGTTGAACCATCTGGCAAAAATATATGAGAGAATTTTAGAGAAAAGGTTGAGAATAGTAGTAGAGCCCAGACTGGGGGAAGACCAGCACGGATATAGAAAGAACAGAAACACGACGGATCTCTTGTTCGCTTGTATGAGAATTCAACAAACGAGCATATATAGCTTTCATAGATCTGAAGAAAGCTTTCGATTCAGTGCCTAGAGAGAGACTTTGGAGAGTGCTGGAGAGAGAATATGCAGTGGGTAGAAAGTTGAGAGGAGCTCTGGAGAGTTTGTACAGAAATAGCAAATGTAATGTAAGAACAGAATATGAGAATAAGAAATGGTTCGAGGTGAGAACAGGTGTGAAAAAAAGCTAGTTGTCATCAATTTTGTTTGTATCGTATCTGGATGTAGTGATAAAGAAAGTGAGAGAAGAAATCGGAGATTTGGACGGTGATATTTTGGCATATGCGGATGACTTGGCGTGCTGGAGCGAAGAAGGAGACAGGTTGAGAGAGGTCGGCTTGACTATAAACGCAGAAAAGACGGAGATCATGGTGGTCAGTAGAAAAGAAGGAGGAAGAGTGAGAATAGGTGTGGAGGGGACTGAGACAAAGATGGTGGAGAAATGTAAATATTTGGGTGGAGGTCAAAGAGATGAGGAAATGCACAGATCATAGCAGGATAGCTCAGTAGGAGGGAGCAGTGGAGCAGTGTGTATACCAAACTGAAAGATAGACAAATGAGTGTGGAGGTGAAAGGGTGATCTTTGAAGGTGTGCTTCACTGATTTTTACTATATGGAGCAGAGACATGGAGTACGACAACAAGAGAGGATATTAGAATACAGTCGGCGAAGATGTACGTTTTGAGAGCGATAATGGAAAAGACTAGATGAGACAGACAGAGAAACCAAAGAATAAGGGAGGAGGTTGGAGTGATGGCTATATTGAATAAGATGGATGCAGCTAGATTGAGGTAGTGGGGACACCTGGAGAGGATGCAAGAGGGGAGAGTAGCCAAAAAGAGATGGGAGTAGAGACCGGAGGAAACGAGACCAAGAGGAAGACCTAGGAAGAGATGGGAAAGCTCGGTGGAGGACTCATTGAGAAGACATGGAATGCCGTCGATGCAGGAGCTGAGGGAAGATGGAGTTTGGAAGATAGAGGAAGATTCAGAAGAGTGCTGGCCCCGCTGTTGACAGGGTCTTGACCCTTCCTGGAGAGCGGTTGTAAAGTTGAATATCATTATAGAGAGGAGAGAGTATATATAAATATATATATATATATATATATATATATATATATATATATATATATATATATATATATATATATATATATATAAATATATATAGTATATATATATATATATATATATATATATATATATATAGATATATATATATATATATATATATATAGAAAGATATATATATATATATATATATGTTTCTATGTTTGTATATATATATATATATATATATATATATATATATATATATATATATATATATATATATATATATATATATATATATATATGGTATATGTAGTATATATATATATATATATATATATATATATATATATATATATATATATATATATTATATGAGCGTAGGCAGGACTTCATTTAGGGGGCGGTAAAGGTTGAGTGATATATGTATATATATATATATATATATATATATATATATATATAT
>JABUQX010017510.1:2500-30779 GCA_015478945.1 Trachelipus rathkii | reverse complement strand
AGAGAGAGATTAATTTGATTTTTTTCGTGCAGTGATATATATTATAATTTATTATATTATATATATTATATATATTATATATGATATATTCTT
The DNA here is from genome assembly GCA_015478945.1 of Trachelipus rathkii. Taxonomy (NCBI): domain Eukaryota; kingdom Metazoa; phylum Arthropoda; class Malacostraca; order Isopoda; family Trachelipodidae; genus Trachelipus; species Trachelipus rathkii. The sequence goes on along the minus strand of JABUQX010017510.1, from coordinate 30,686 downwards.
AGTTTATATAGCTTAATATATGTTTTTATCTATATATAATGTATATATTATAGTATATATTTATTCTTTAATATATATATTATTTAACTATATATTAATATATATAATATCTATATAATAAAGTATATTACTATATATTATATATAATATATATAATTAATACTTATACCAAGATCTATCTATACTTATTATAAATAGTATATTTATCTATATCTATATTATATATAAACTATATTATATATATAATATATATCTATATATTATTATACTCGCTACAACTTAAGTATATATATAATTATATACTATAACGTATATTATATTATTATCTTCTTATTATAACGTTACTTAGCTATATATTATAATTATGTGCATATATATATTATATATAATATATATTAATTATTTATTATATATTATATATAATAAAGTGAATTGACACAGGGGATTAAATTGTATGTTTCTATTTGCAGTTGGTTAATGGCTACTCAGAAAGAATAGTGATGGAATGTAAAGATCAAATGTTTATAAATTCTTTGGTGTGGTGGCGATAGTGGCGAAGTGCGTGTGTGAGATCGGGTGCTGTTATTTTTGAGTGAAGGTGAGCTCATTGTAGCCTTAGTTAAGGGACATAATTTATTGTGTTCAGCCATGTTTGATTGAAAAAGAAGCAGAAGTGGGGCGAGCTCTGTCTGACTTGTAGATGAAGTTTTTCGAATGTTTTTTCTGTCTGTAATCATTTTTTTGTTACCTTGTATTTTTTGAAACCTATTTTTTTAACACTTTTTCGAAGCTCGTCCTACAATTTGTTTCGAAATGACTTCAAACTTGAACTATGGTCCATATCACAAATATAGATTAGAATTTTCTATTTGACGTCAGGATCCCAGACATTGGTCGAATTTTCAAACCCAATTTTTTTTTGGTTTTATGAAAAAAATTGCGATATTTTTTTTCCTGGTAATGCGATCAGGTAAATTTCAGGGCTATGTAGCTTGGGGAGATAAACTTTTTTATTTATATATTTGAGTATATGTAGTAGTTTTGGATTTGTCATTGGAGAAAATTCTAAAAAAAAGTATCCAAAAATTAATGGTAAGTAAAAAAAGGTGTAAATGATATATCTCACGACTTATATACGCCAAAATTTGATGTTGATCTGATAAGTAGAAAAAAAAATGAATATTTCACTTTCTCGTAAGAAATTTTTTTTGAAATTTGATATAATTTTTTTTTTAATTTCCAAAAATGTTTTTTTTTATGAAAGATTTGTTCAAGGGCAAATCTAAACAGTGCATATACAAAATTACTGTTTAAAATGGGTTTCCGACTGCATTATTAAAGAATTGTTATCTGATTGCATTAACAAGAAAAAAATATCTAATTTCTTTCACAAACCCAGAAAAGTAGGTTTGAATCGGCAATTGTTGAGATTTGGGGACGAAATTCAAAACTCAAATCTGTACATTTTATGGGTAATGAATCTATGTATATATACTTCAAGCTGGAGTATTGAAAAAAGTTATGGATCTTTGAATGCTAAATGCATTTCTTTCCCAGACAATAAAAAAATGCAAATACGCAAAGAAATTCGCAAAAAAACATCCTCGAAAAACGTTTAGTAGGTCATATAAAGCGGCGGCTTGCTTATTTTTCCCCATGGAAAATTGACTGAAAGATTAGATTTTATTGGTATTATAGATAGGACAATGGGGTAGCTCGAGCTCAAATGGACAGCCCATGTAGTATGAAAAAGTTTAAGGTTTTTCACCCTAGGTTTCAAATAAAAGGTTATATACTTCATGAATCGGGTTGATTGGTCTGTGAAGAAAAATTTTAGGTGGTTAGATTTATGGTAAATACTTGATGATTTGACGAGGAGATAGCAGTGGATTTATATATTTAGTTTGAAAGCTCTTGATAAGGTTCCATTAAGCTGATGAAGGTTATGCAATGTGGTATAGGTGGGAGTGGTACATGGTTGGATTAAGAGTGGTTGTGGATAAAAGTAGTGTGTACACTAAATAGGCATATATCGCAATGCGGAAAGAAATAAAAGTAGTAGAAGAGAAAAAAGATAGAAAGAGAGATAATTATTTAGACTTATAAGTTATATAATGAATGTTAATTATATAAGTCTAAGATAAGGATGAGAGTTGATTTGCTAAACGGGGCTTTACATTGCCGGTTTCAAGTTTGCGCTGAATTCAGTGTTCGATTACCGAAGGTGACCAATCCATTAGGAATCGTGGGGAGGATGCGTCCTAGATTCAAAACTGACTTGAATAAGCTTTGGGTGGGCAGATAGAGTGGAATGAATTAATAGTCAAAAGTTGTAAAGGTTTCTCTTAGTTATCGGAGCTATAAAAGTTTTAACTTACGATATGAATGGGGAATATGGATGAGTCTGTTATGCCATGTAAAAAGATTTAGGTGTGATCCACTAAGGCCAGATGATTGAAAGTGCTAATCGGGTTTGAAGCAGGATAAAGCTAAATAGATGCTAGCATAAGTATGATCGCAATGTTGTGTACAAGAGCAAGGATATTGTGATACTGTACAAATATTTACTGTTAGATCCATAATAGATATGTCAAAGTTTGGCGCCTTATTGGGCCTATTATGTTAGAGAGATGTGCAACGTAGAGTGACCAAGGATGGATTTGGGTGTTGAGGGTTTGAGGGTAAGAGTATGAGAAGAGGCTGGAAGGAGTTAGGATGTTTTCTGTAGAAAGGGATTTCGTCAGAGGGAATAATAATAGTTAGCTAATTTTACATTCTATTGAGTAATACGAGAGACCAAACAATTTTCATAAGTAGAGTAGGACGGAGACTAGGGACTAACAAGAAATTAAGAAGAAAGCATGCTGTTTTGATATAAGAAAGCATTCTTTCAGCAATAGGGTTAAATTTTGGGAATGGTTTGAGCCACAGGGAGGTTGTCGATGGCTATTGCAACATTTAAAAGTTGATAGGTAAGTGGATGGGATTTGGGGTACATTATGCTATTTAGACGAACGAATTGGCGGTTTTTTAGTTGGTGTTATTAATGTGTTAGGATTGCTGTGTGACTATAGACTTAATTGTTAAGGTATGGAGATGGGTTTTTACAATATTTTTTATTGACTTAAGCCAAATTGGTGTATATTTTTTAGATTAATGTAATTAAAATATCAGGTTGTTGTGGATATTTGAATGAAGCTGATGGTCTATTTGGGTGTAAGAAAGTTATCAGGTCTGATAGCGCCAGTATGGTTTCTACTGTTTATTTTTTAATGTTTATGCTACAATTTAAAAGTAGTTGCGTGTGGTACGCCGAAGAAAGTAGTTAAATGGATGCCTAGCATAATAATCGCAATGTATTTTACAAAAGGCATTAATTTATAAGTAAGTTGTCATAATAGCTATTTGATGGTCAGTTTAGAATATTAGTGCAGAGTTTGGGACAGTTGTTTCAGGAATAGACATAGATAGCTGCTAGAGAGATATTCAACCCCGTGAGCATAGAGTGATTTTCTGGTTTGTGGGGGTAGGAGATATGGGAGGGGTTGCAGGAAGGTAGATGTTGTTTTGAAGCGATGATAATGGTCTACAAAATTTACTATTATGATAATAGGATGATCTATAAGTTCTCCCATTGTGCCACGGACGGAGACTAGGGGTGAGTGAGAAAATTATGAAGATGGATGCCGTCTTGATATAGAAAGAATTAATTAGTAATAGGGTGTTATTTTTTGGAATAGTTTTTTAGGATGGTTGTTAGTGCGATCGCAATTTTACAACATTTAAGAAAGGATTGGATAGGTATATGGATGGCGGGTTTTCATTATCATATGTTATTGAAGGTTAAACTCATGGAATGCATGTGCTCCTCCAGGTAGGAGCTTGTAGTGTAGCTAGATGTGCTAGCTGAAGTTTTTTTTTAGTTGTAGATCTTGGTTATATGTAGTTATTGACAACCCTGAGTGTGCTTTGTGATTTGGGATGAAATGTCCTGATGATTGGTTTATTGCTTGATCTGGGTAGTATCTGATAGGCCAATGTGGCCTTTTACGCTCTTTTATTTAATGTTTTATTGTTCTCTTATACTAGTAGAAGTGTTTGATTTTTATCTGCTGAGGGGATTGGACATGCTGTCTTTGAGGAGGTTCGCTCCCGAAAACAAAGCCAAAATATGACACTTATCAGCACAAGTCCCCCTCTAAACAAGAAGTTTATGTTAAGCAACTAGAACTTTAATTTCTAAGACTTCTGGATAACAAATATTATTTTAATTGACGTCATATGATATTAGACCTTGCATTCATAATATTGATCTCTTCTCATGGTTGTTTGTTGTGCAGTTAAGTGAGGGTGCTTTCTTTGCGTTTCTCCATTATATCTATATTTTATGTGTATTTGAAGTGCATTTGTTTAACGAACTAGTGTTTGTGATTTAACTGTGATTTTGAATTTCTCTGTTCTTATTATTGTATTATTCTGTTATGTGAAGTATTAATTTAGTTTTGAGTATTGGACTCAGTCAGTGTTTGATAGGAAATCCTAGGCTAGAGTAGTAAGAAATGTTTTTTTGTTATAAGTCTCTGAATGCAGTTTTGTTATAATTATTAACATAGTTTTTCTGTATTTATTTTCATGTGTTACACGTTGTTAATAAATTTGGTAGGATAATTTAAAATAAATAAAGTTTACAGAGGAGGATCTGAAAGACTTTTTATAATTTTTATATGCCTTAGCCTTGGCTAGGTATGCTATAGTTTTAAAATACATTTATTGGCCGCTTAATTTCTTTTTAGGACTTTAGTGTTATTAACAGTAACCTGATATGGTAAAAATACATGCTCTGGTAGCCCAACAGTATAGACGCCTTGTTAGGCCTACCTTATACAATTTTATATACTCCTGGCCTAAGTTAAGCTAAGATAATCTCCAGCTTTGTTAATTTTTCAACTCGTTTTAAGCATATTACGCTTTACTTTCTTTATTAGGTTCTCTCAGCGATCTTTCCTAACACTGTTAGTTGCAGTAAGTTACGCTCGGTACAAGGTAGTAAAGTTGGATATTAATTTAATAGTAGTATGCTGCTGTGTGATAATGTGGGACTGTGAAGATGGTGATATGTGAAAAGCTGCCGCTGTCTGGTGCGAATGGCTAGAGATGTGTTGCCTAAGAAGGAGATTGCAAGACTGAGTGAAATATGATGTAATTGATAAGAAGTTGTATTTGGTTGAGAAAGGAGGGAAGTGTCAAGCAAAAAGTTAGTAGGGATGTCGAGGGAGGAGGGAGAGGGATATAGGAGTAGACATGGATATGGAATTCACTGGCAGGAAGATGGAAGCGGGAAAAGAATAATAGTTGAAAATAGGTTGCAGATCATATTAGGAGTTGTGAGAAGATTAAAAATATACATTTAAGATAGATCTTCGAAGTAGTCAGCTGGTGCTGCAGTTGCAGTTCAATGTCTCCAGAATGGGCGAGGATAGTAGAGTGCCAATGTATGGTTGAGTTCTAAAGGGATGAACTTGATCCATTGCTAACTGGGAGACTCTATGATACGATATAGATAGGATTTTTCAATATAAGAAGTAAGGAAACGAATTGCGTAGTAGTTATCGCCAGGTTGCCGAGAGTGATGATGATCGTAGATGGATAGATGGAAGATGATCTACAAATGTTAGATTCAAATGTGATGTGCATGTGGGTACAATATATAGGACAAGAGGTCAGAAGATTAATAGCAGTTATTGGAAATTGGATTAGAATATGAAAGAAGGTGCATGATTTCAGGGGATTTTTACTAGGTTTAGGTGGCAGGTCAGGATGGGGAGTAAAGCTTTGGTGTAATGAAGAGGTTAGGAAAATTTATGTTTTTTCCAGAAAATATTTAGGTTTTTGTGGATTTGTGGAGAGAATTTCTGGTAAAGATATTTTTTGCAGAGATGGAGTTTATCTTTGATGTAAAGGTGCTTGGGCTTTTCAGTACAGTTTGGAGACTTATTTTAGCAAAACTAGGTAAAGTTGGGGGTGATTGGGCTAAATATGGATACAAGATAATAGGATGAGTAATTAGTAATAATGGTGACATAGAACCCGACCTTCTTCTTTAGAATTCCACCAGTGACCCAATACCAACCTTCATTGAATAAATAGGCTTTATACCAATGCTCTCGCTTGAGATAAATAGGTGTCTTTTCTTGACGGAGTGTAAGTGATACGAGACATTTATACTCTAAGAGGAAGAATCTAGAGATTTATATCGTGTGCAGAGTAGATCTGGAAATGTGCCAATGGATTAGATGGGAAGGGAGATTATATAGGAGGCTTGCAGGTACATGAAAAGACGGATATTCACTTATTTATAAAGCGTAGAGGAAAGAGGGTGGGGGATATCGTTTATTTAATAGCAAATTCAATTCTGAACTACAATGACTGCTCGAACTGACACTCTTGATTGAGGTAGCTTCTTTGAGAGTAGCTTCCACTTTGAGAAGAAATAGTCATGAGTAGTATCCAGGAGGGATCTATTTTCAGTAAGACCCTCTCGGCGAGAGTCAAAGGAATATTAGTGCGGGAAATTGTGCAAAGAAATTGAGACAGTGTCAAGGTAAGAGATTAAGGTTAGGTCATAATGGTGTTTAATTTTCTATTCAAGTGGATTCTTGTTCACTACGGACATTAGTAAGTTCAGTATTTATAAATTGTATACTAGATAACTTTTGAGGCCAGGTGGTATGAACCAAAAGCACGATGCCCTTTAGACTTTAATGTATTAACTACGATGATGTAGGAATAATGTATATAAGAAATTAGCATGTAAGAAAAACAGATTTCGTCAGATTAGCAGATTACCTAATTATTAGATTAGTTTAGTTTATATGATAATCGAGCTATGTGTTGAGACTCCAGAAGGTGGCAAGGTCTATAATAGAGAATAAGTTGTGTAATAGCGTTGAATGGAGATTTAAGCCGACAGGACGCGACGTCCAAGTTTTTCAACAGGGTTGTGTGTTAGACAGAACTGGAGTCGGAGGTTATGATATACAATTCGAGTTTAGGAGAGGACATAACGGTTTTGTTTCAATGGGAATTTTAGTGGTAGGCGCAGATGTAGGATATGGAATATTCAGATTCGTATGTTTATAACCATTAGGGGTGGGATTTGTTTTGATAGAGAGAATAATTTAGGAGGATGAAGATAGGGAAGAGATGAATCCTAGAGATGATAGGTTTAAAATAATTCAAGGGTAGTATAGGGGGAAGATATTTGTAAGAAAATTATGGGGAATCAATAGAACGACTTACCTCAGTCAATAAGAAATGTCAAGGAGAGAGGGCAGAAATTAATTTAGCAAAGGATAGTAATAAGGACTGAAGAAGTTTTTTAGCTTTAATAATTTAAAATAAGAATAGGGTACAGTAAGGTCAATTAAAATGATGAATATTAGTAGTTTCATTAAGTAAGGGACGTGGTCTGATTTCAATGCTTATTTGCTTCAAAGGTTTAATGAGGAAAGATTAGGTATAGATATTCTGGAGACGATTAAGTTCTTTGTAATGCAGGTAAAATAGACTTACGTGAATTTGAAGTTTGACTGTAAAGTATTATCGTTTACAGAGCTATATGATCCGCAGTAAGCTGCAGGCTGATGGTATAATGGTAACTTTGAAAAGAGGGTTAGTACCAGCATTGCAAAAATGTAGTTGGGAGTTTTTAACAATAAACATTTGGTGAGGTACCAGATGAGTGGAAAACAGTGATAGAGTGTGTATGATAAGTGAGAAAGAGGTGTACGGAATGAATTTGGAAGTATATGAGCAATTGATAGGCAATTTAAATATGCTCTGAGTGTAGTGTGTCTGGAAAAGTTATCTGAAAGCGTGAGGTCATAAGTGAAAGTATTTGATGTGAAGAGTAAACAAGAAGTAATAGTAGGCATAGAATCTGCCGGTTTTGCAGAAGGAGGTGTAGATGCAAGTGGGGTGAAGCATATAAATGGCACTAAGAAAGTCCGTATGGGAATTAAGGTGATAAGAGTTTGTGTCCCTAAGGGTTAAGTTGCTGGGGCCTTATTGTTCCTCATGATATAATTCAATAAAGATGGATATAGACCAGGTTGATTAAATAGAGGGTTTGTCTAAGTTGCCCGATGATACCAAAGTGCCACTCAGTTAGGAATATGAGATGAATAAAGATAAATGATCTTGATAACTTTGATTGTGATGAAGAGTCAGGCAATATGAAAGATTTAATTAGTAAAAGTGAGTAGTTCTGTACGATGGTTTTAGTACGGCATAAATAATTTTATACTACGGATAGATGAGTGAATGGGGAGTTTCGGGCTTGATGTTAGTTGGAACATAAGATAATAGGTGATTGGTGTGGATTATATAGATAGTAGATAGAATATGTGCAAGTTAGCTAATCAGTTGTTTTGGAGGCAAGGATAATACGCTAATAGATTGCTGGGATATAATCGCAATGTTGTCTAAAGAAAGAGTAATGAATAGAAGACTATATAATAGATAGGTTGCAATGGATGCCATAATAGAGTAATTGTGCAAAGTTTGGGGCCTTATTTAGCAGACTTGTTAGTATTGCTAGAGAGAGTGCATCGTAGAACAACAAGGAATTTCCGGTTTTGAGGGTAAGAGCTATGGGAGAGGGCTGAAAGAGTTAGGAATTTTTCTTGTAGAGGCGAGTTTGTCAGAGGGAAGCGTGATACGCAGTCTAACTAAAGTTTTTGACATTATGTTGATAATCAGGAGATAAATTTCTCATATAGATGAGCTACGGAGGGAAGGATAATGAGTGGGCATAAAGAAAATTAAGATGAAAGCATCCATCGTTGAGTATATGAAGAGCATGCTTCGCAATATGGAAGTTGTTAATTTTGGTAGAATGGTTTGCCAAGGAAGTTGTTGAGTGTGATCGGATGCAATGATTTTGAAAGGAGGTGTTTGGATAAGTGTATTCGATAATGGATGGTTGGGTTATCATTAGTATCGCTCGTTTCCCGAAGCCGAGTGCGCTCGTGTGCAAATCAGAGCTGGGAACAAGTTCGTATTGAAAAAATTATCAATAACAAGCAGAGAACAGGAAATTCTGAGTATCTGCGGACTGGCGAGACGCCTGGTCGGATCACTGAAATTGTAAAATCTCCTTATACTTATCATTTCTTATTTAATGAAATATATAGATTAATTGTAATCTTAATATACGCTTACTAATAGTTAAAAAGTTTAGAGCCATTTCCGACAATGTTTTTGTATAATGAAATTTGTTTGTCAACAAGTATCCGTTCCGCTAGCGCGCGTTTATATCCCGTAAATTTAGAGGACGGATTTCAACGGGCGGTCCTGATGTGACGTTGGCGTGCGTAGAAGTGGCCAAACTGGGCTGGGAAACCGATGCCATTGCGCCTGTGGTGCTCTGCCGGGCTGCATCGGGCTTGTAGTATAGGTAATTCGGTAGAAGTAAGCGCTATTTTAATGAAGCGGAAGCCGAAATTAATGGCGGTTTTAGTTGATCGATAAGTTTATTAATTGATGTGAAGTGTGAGTCGAGTACTTGAGAGAGGAGTGGTTCTTCAGAAGTTTATTAAGATGGGAAGGATGGTCTTGGGAACATATTGAATTGTTTTTTTTAATGAGAATAGCACAAGTTGGGTGGAATTTAGTTTAATTCATGCTTTGACAAGCCCCTACGTAGTAGATGATGGAATAGTAAGCATGAGATTAGTTTTAGTTTATGTGGGTGTGTAAATGGGGAAGGTCTGATAAGTCATGTTTGGTCTTAAACTGGTATCTTAAATTGATATATGTGTTTAGTATTATGTTATTTGCAATAGAAGTAAGAATGTCGACGAATTATAAGGTGTAAATGGGACATGGTTCTGGAAAAATTCGGAAAATGAAGGAGTCAAATTTTCAAATGTATTAATTTATACGATGAAGCGATTGGGTATATTTGTGAGTATAGTATTTATTAGATATTTTGAGGATGAAGACATAATGATTTAATCTAGGCTCAATGGATGAATTTTATAAATTTGTTCATGGCAACATTGATAGAACCTACTCCGGGCTAGTAACCGTAATTGCTAACCGGGTAGATTAGAATGTGGTCATAGGTAATTGGCGGCTACGTGCTATTGGCCTAGTTCTTTATCGGACGTCACACGTGAAAGTAATTACGTTGCGGAAATTATCAGAATAATAAAGTAGGTGAAATATTTTATGTCAATTAGAATATGCTTCATTAAAATTTGTGTTCTCCCCTAAAGAGAGGTATCAATAATATCAAAATGAATCTTCGTTTAGTTTTACTGAAATAGTAGGCTAGGCCAGCTTTCTGTAAGAAACCACATTGTGCATATTAACGGTTCTCTGAACCCGAATAAAATCCATCAGAATTTGTATGAAATATAAGTTTAAAATAGAAATAAAATAGGGATTCTACACATGTTAGTACCTACCATATCCTATCATATTCAGGAGTTCGTTGAAAGTTTTTTTTTTTTTAAAAAAGATTATTGAATTAGGCCCTAACCTAGGTCAACCTCAGATTTTGATGAAAATTATGTAGCAATCAGTATATTAGTTCAGATTTTTCCTGTTACTAATATTTGTCCCAAATTCTTGAAACTTTAAATATTTTTGATTGGCTAGCTGATAAAAAAAAAAAAAAATGCAGAGAATGTAAACTACAAAGTCTACCCTATATTATAAAGTATATTTCCATTCAGTTACTTAATGCATTGCTAAAATTTTAAGTAATAGTATAGCGGTGGGTGAGGTGACTCAATCCGCCATTTTTTGTGGGTTGAATTGGGACACTAAATTTAAAAAAAAAAAAAAAAAAAAAAAATTTTTTTGCTCATTCAATAGCCATGCTGTAGTGCTACAAGGTTTATTTAGATTATCTTTAATCCTAGAAAATTTTTATATTTTAAAAAAATATAATGTAATAGGGCAGGAAATTTTCTTAAATAGAATTTCACTTTTGAAAAATATTTTTTTCTTAACTTTGCTATAAAATGAAAAGTTGTGGATGGATTTTAATTATTTTTTTAAGTGTATACAGTTGAGTATGTTAGCTTTAAATTAGCAAAATAAATTTGTTTCAAACAGTCATATAGTGGTTAAATCATTGGGCCTAACTTGGCCCAATACACCCCCTCTATAAAAAATTATGGTAATAGCGCAGAGGGGTCTCACCCCCAATTTTTATAAAAATCACAGGATATACCTTATAAAAAATAATAATGGAGGTCTCTTTAGGTAAAAAAGTTGCAGCCTTTCAAAGTTTAAATTTTTCTATAAAATTTTTTGGATAAGGTTTAACGTTCTAACTGCGCTAGATTTTTGTCTTCCAAAAATCAATTAGTCGATATATCAATATCGCTTAAACCCATTTTATTTTTTAAATTAACATATAAAGGCAAATATAACAAACCAGCCTGTTAGTTCAAAAAGGTGAAAGCTGTACCATTAAGACGTTATTTTATTTGTGTCCAAAGTTAAATATAAATATTTATTTAGTGAGTTTTATATATTAAATTGTGATTTAATACAATATTTGTAATGATCGATGCACTTAACAGCCTTTTGTAATCAAACTTTTTTAGGAAAATCGCTAAAAGAAAATTTTATATTCTGAAGAAATATTACAAATAACCAGGCCCAAGTAAGTCAAAATCTTTATGTCTTATAACTAACAACAAAAATAGTTTGTACTAACATATATATATATATATTAATCAAAATCATATATATATATATATATATATATATATATATATATATATATATATATATATATATATATATATATATATATATATTTATTTTTTTTTTTTTTTTTTAATTAGCATTTAAAGGTTGGGGCTGCAGATGCATCTATAAGGTTAGGGATGGCCATGCTTTTATAAAGGTTAGGGCTTGCCATGTATTTGTAAATTTTGGTTAGGTTAGGTTAAGTTTTGGTTAGTTATTGTTAGATTAATTGCCTTAATTACCATTTAATATATATTTTACATCAAAATCATAATATATATATTATATATATACTAGTATTATCTAATATATATATATATATATATATTATATATATATATATTTGAAAACTTGGCGCAGCCAGAATGTAAACCTTTACCAAATTTTCTTAAAAAAAATAAATAAAAAATAACAGAATATGCTTTAAGAAAAATAATAATGAAGCTTAAAATAAAAAATGAAAATGATTCAAGTCTATACGAAAAAAAGTTACAGCCTCTCTCAAAGTAAAATATTTTCCTATAGGCTTTCTTTTAAAAAAAAAATTAGTGGGCCTCGTGCTCGTTTTAGGGCCATCCTAGTTCAGGCTATGATAAGATTTGTTAAGTTTACATAGATTTTCTCTGTGTATACATAACAAAATTTATAACCAGAACTAGAGGGCCTGAAATGAGACCTAACCTTAATGGATCAAAAATGAAGTCTGAGAGTTTTAACAACTTTGAGAGGCTGTAACTTTTTTTTTCCTAATAGACCGCTGATTTTCATTTTCACTTTTTTTTTTTTTTTAAGAGTATATCCTGTGATTTTCATAAAAATTGGGGGTAACACCCCTCTGTGCTACTATTACCAAATTGATGATGGGGTGAATTGGGCCACCATTGTTCTTATTTTATGTATTATGGTAATAGTAGTGCAGAGGGGTGTCACCCCCGATTTTTATAAAAATCAGGATATGCTCTAAAAAAAAATAAAGAAGAATAATGAAAATCTGCGCTCTTTAGAGAAAAAAAAAAGTTATAGCCTCAGTAGTTAAAAATCCCATAGGATTTTCTAATTTTTTTTTTTTTTTAAATCAGGTTATACTCTAAAAAAAATAATAAGCTTAAAAAAAAAAAACGAAAATGATTTAAGTCACTAGGAAAAAAAAGCTACAACTCTCAATATTTAAAATTTCCCATAGGCTTATAAAAAAAATTAGTGGGCTCGCGCTTATTTTAGGGCCATCCTAGTTCAGGTTATGATAAGATTTATTAAGTGTACATAGATTTTCTCAATCTGAACTAGAGGGCCTGAAATGAGACCTAACCTGGATGGATCAAAAATGAAAAGTCTATGAGAGTTTTAACAACCTTGAGAGGCTGTAACTTTTTTCTTAAAGACGTCAGTCATTTTCATTTTTTTCACTTTTTTTAGTATATCCTGTGATTTTTATAAAACTGCGATGAAGACATTTTGCTCTACTATTACCGAATTTTTTTTTTTTTTTACAGATTTGCTTACATTTTCTTTATATTTTAAAGAAAAATTTAAAAAATAAGGTCCAAAAATTTTTACTGCCCAATTTTTTATTTTTTATAGGGATAATACTATCAAAGTATTTTTCTGATTATTGATATCAGTAATTGTTTATATTAAGGGCCCCTACTTTGATTTTTCATAAAAATTAAGAAAAAAAAGATTTACTATAAGTTGTGAATAATCCCATTAGGTTTTTTTAACTCCCATCTGATCTTCATTTTATCGCTCTTTACAACATAGAGCACTTTTCAAATCCTGAGGAAAGGGAAACTATATATATATATATATATATATATATATATATAATAGTATATTTTTATAATATATATATATATATATATTATATATATATATATATATTATATATATATATATATTATATAGAGCGTCGGGCAGGGTGACCAGGCCCGGCTTTTTAGAGAGGTGATTCGGTCTTCACACTAATAAAAAAAAACAATTTTTCATCTCATTTAATAGCCACGCAGTATACACAAGTTTTATTTAGATCATCTTTATTCTAGAGAGTTTTTTATATTTTTAAAAAATATAATAAATTAGGGTCAAAATCCCCTTCAATGTAAAGGGGGTTGTTTTACATAAAAATATGAGTTTTTCAACTTTTGTTATAAAATGAAAAATTGTGGATGGATTTTAATTAATTTTCAGTGTATACACTCGAGTATGTTAGCTTTAAACTGGTAAAGTAAATTTTTTTGTTCCAACTATTAAGTGGCAAAATCACGGGGCCTAACTTGGTCCGATTCACCCCGCGTAAAAATTGATAAGGGGTGAATTGGACACCATTGTTTTTTCGTATTTCTATTATTATTGACATTTTTATTACATATAAATTAATTTAAATATAATAAATAGATACTTATTATAGTAAAATTAAAATAAAAAATGAAATTTATATAAAAATACAAATTCCAAAAAGTGCTAATTTTTGAGCGGAGAGGAGTGAATCGGACACCTTATTTTTTAATTCTTTATTTTATGTATCATTATTGACATTTTATTACTTATTGACTAATTTTAATATGATAAACAATTATTTATATTAAGTAAAATTAAAATATAAAATGAATTTATACGTAAAAGAGGAATTTAAACAGATGGTCGATTCACGGCCCTCAATGGTGGTCCGATTCACCCCTCCATAGTCACCTGAAAAAGCTTTTTATTTAAACTTTAATAAAACTAATTATTATTAGAATTAATTATTTTTTTTGTGTGCTTATTACCCTACTATATTGCCTTGAATTTCAGAAGAAAAAAATTCCAAAAAGTGGCATTAGGGAAAGTCGGGAGACAGACTTATACCTAAGTGGTCCAAGTCACCCCGTGATACTCTATAATATATTATAAAATAAATAGTATTAAAAAGAATCTTTTAAAAATTTTGACTTAATTGAAATATTTTTATTACAATATAATAAGGTAATTATTGAGAATTTACCAGTTCAAAGTAGACAAAGACTATTTTAAACGATATTTAATGTAAAAAAAAAAATAGTAAACAAATTATTTGAAAGTTTTGTAATAGTAGTGCAGAATGTCTTTGCCACTAATTTTTATAAAAAATCAACATTATATTCTTAAATAAGGAATAAAAAAAATAAATGACTGATGTCTTTAGGAAAAAAAGTTACAGCCATCAAAGTTGTTAAAAATCTCATAAGCTTTTTTTTATAGAATTAAAAACTAAAAAATAATAATGAAGAATAAATGAAAAAAAAAAATGATTTAGGTCTTCAGGAAAAAAAGTTACAGCCTCTCAGTTAAAAATTTTCTCAAGTATACACGGATTTACTCGGTGTATACTTAACAAAACATATCATAACCTGAACTAGAGGGTCTAAATGAGACCTAACTTCTGGATGGATCAAAAAATGAAAGCTGGCTATTTATATCGCCTTTAAAGACTATCGCGTTTGTTCGTCATTTTTGTTTTATCTGATTCATTATTTTTTTTAGTGTATCCTGTGATTTTTATAAAAATCGGTGGTGAAAACGTTCTGCGCTACTATTACCAAAGTTTTTATAGATTTGCGTAACTTTTATATTTATTTTCTAGAAAAATTTTAAAAATAAGGTCCAAAAATTTTTACTGGTAAATTTTCTTTTTATATAGATAATACTATCAACGTATTTTCCTGATTATTGATATATCAGTAATTGCTTGCATTAAGGGCCCCTACTTAGATTTTTATAAAAATTGCGGCATAGACTAAAAAAAATAATAAATAAAAAAAAACAATGATGTAAGTCTTTAAGAAAAAATGTTACAGCCTCTCAAAAGTTTTTAAAAATCATGTAGACTTTTCTTATAAAAAATCTGACTGGAATTTCTTTTTATCATAATTTATAAAATTAGGTTAGGTCTAGGTTTATGGCATCGTCAATAAATCCAGGTTAGGTCTCATTTTAGGACCCTACTAGTTCAGGTTGTGATAGGTTTTGTTAAGTATACACAAAGTCAATCTGTATATCCTTAACAAATCTTATCATAACATGAACTAGGATGGTCCTAAAATGATCTTGAGGCCTGTTCAGTTTTTTTTTTTTTATTACAAGAAAAGCCTATAGGAAAATTTTAAACTTTGAGCAGGGTGTAACTTTTTCTTAAAGATTTGCATCAGGTTTTTTTTTTTTATTCTAATCTACTATTTTTTTTAGTCCCTATGCTGAGATTTTATTAAAAAATCTAGTTAATGGTAAAATGTTTTAATTGGATATATTGAAATTTCATTAATATTTTTTCTATATTAATAATTTTTTGATTATCACATTCGATTGTATAGACTAAATGTACGTAAATAAATAAAAGAAAAATTAAATAATTTGGTAAAACATTTTTTAACATACAATATTAAAAAAAAAATTAAAATAGTGCATAGGCAAAATTATATAATATATATTATATATATAATATATATATATATATATGATGTTATATGTATTATCTGTATATATATATATATTTATATATATATATATATATATATATATATAATATATTATATATATATGAATATATAATTTTTTTGTCAAACCATATATGTTTATACAGCAATGTAGATTCATCTAGGTTAGGCTCTCGATTTTTTTAGGACCTGCTAGTTGGTTATAAAGTTTTGTTAAAGTATATAATATAGTTTACACCCCTTACAGGTATAGGCCTATATATATATATATATTATAATATATATCTATATATATATAATAATATATATAAATATATATATAATATATATAATATATGTTATATGTATATATATCTGTACTACTTGTTGAAGAACTATATATACCAGTATTTATATTTTCGTAGCATTGTTCATTTTTTAATTTTCAGTTTTAAATATTTTTTTATTTTATTGTAAGTAAAAAAATTTTTAATTTGTTAAAAAAAAATTTTAAGATTGTTTTTATACTATGGTTTTGTAATATATGTTGGCTATAATCTTCACAATTTGTAAAGTAGATATAAGTCTTAGGTCTTTAAGTGTGATAGAATAAAGCTCTGGTCCGTTGGAGTAGGCCTATAAGAAAAGCCTATGGGATTTTTCAAAACTTTGAGAGTGTACTTTTTTTCTTGAAGTCTGTCATTTTTGTTTTTCTTATACTGAATTTTTTTTTTTTACAATCTATGCTGTGATTTTTATAAGTATGTTGAAGCCAGGGATCTGCTCTATTACCAAAAAAGACAAAATGGGTAATGTCTTTAGGAAAAAAAGTTACTCTCTAAGTTTTGAAAAATCGCATAAGCTTTTCTTATACTCCAACTAACTGGAACTGTTTCATCGCACTGTACGAAGTAGGCAAAATCACGCACCTCCTTGCACTAGCTTTTATCTGAATCAACCTCCTATAATCTATTATTAACTCCTGATATTCTATGTCCTATATCATTTGTACCCACATGCATAATTATATTTAAATCAACATTTGTAAACTCAATCTTTCTATCTATATATTCTATCCACGATATCACTGGCACCATGGATAACATTTTCAATCGTTTCCTTCTGGATACCTCCCTGAGGAGCTGCCCATGTACCTACCATTAGTTTTTTTTTTTTATGGTAAAATAGAGAGATTTGGAAATATAAAAAAAAGTATATGTATATAGACTAAAAAATGAGCAATATATATATATATATATATTATATATATATATATATATATATATATCATATATATTATATATATATATATATATATATATATATATATATATATATATATATATATATATATATATAGAAAAGAACACGAACGGCTCACTATCTAAACAGAGTAAGTGACCAC
The DNA here is from genome assembly GCA_015478945.1 of Trachelipus rathkii. Classification (NCBI taxonomy): domain Eukaryota; kingdom Metazoa; phylum Arthropoda; class Malacostraca; order Isopoda; family Trachelipodidae; genus Trachelipus; species Trachelipus rathkii. The sequence goes on along the minus strand of JABUQX010017510.1, from coordinate 13,082 downwards.
ACTGGTTGAATAATTAACTCTAAGGGTGGTCCTGGCTTATACATATTTTAAATGAATATTCAGTCTAATATAAATAAAAAGATGTCTTCATTATAAATAGTCCTAATATTACATAAAATCATGTTATAAAGAATATTAAGTTCTTGAAGATAAGAGAAAATAGAATTAGTTAAAGTGGGAGGATTCAGGCAAGATGTGGGGTAACCTTTTAGAAGGTGTTATAGACCATAAAGTAGGAAAAGGACTATGGCATATGGGGTCCAGTTGGGGACAATAGTGAAGATATGGTGAACAGATTGTGGGGTATGTTGATGGCAAAATTTGCAGATGGGAGGAGGATCCCATGACATATAGTGGCTGAGACATATCATGGTCCACTTTTAATAAGGGATCTACATTTAAACGATTTTTGCGGAAACTAAATTGGAAGTTTGAAAAAGCCTGGTGTGACTCGAGAACAGGGAGAAGGTAGCCTGAAACCATTTTCTTCATTAATTTGCAAATATGACATGTCAGCAAAATTGGCTTTTGGTTGTCCTCCAACTTTGGATCTTTCCCAGATTTGGGGATAGGGATTACAAAAGCTGTAGTCCAAATAGATGGAAAGGAGGATTCAATCCAGATTTTGTCATACAGATGCAGAGAGGTGAAAATAACGAAGCATTATTGTATGAAATTAAGTCTCAGCCAAGGGCACTGTTTTTGCTGTTTGCCATTGCAGTTTGATACTCTACAAGTGTAAAAAGATGGTTATAGGTATGATCTTCCCCTTTTGGTAGCTACAGTGTTAATTTTCAATTTTTGAAGGCTTCAGAATAGCAGAAAAAACTAGTTGAATAGCTAGCAAAACTATAACCAGCTGCAAGAGCAGAGATCATATTGGTTACATCAGGCTCATAATGGAGGACTGTGGGTGAAGAATTGTTGGAGCAGCGAGATATATCTGTGCAACTTTCCACACTGAAGAGGGGGAGTTGTGGAGTTGACACTCAAGGTATATTTGAAAGGATTGCTTACATGGTTGGTGATTAAATTGATGAGATCTCGCTGTAGCTGCTTTAAAAATAATCATGTTTGGGATGGTGCTGATCCTTTTGCATTGCCTGTACAGTTTTTTGTTCTCCCGGTTAGCTTGGGGTCACCAAGAGGTTGCCAAATGCCTACCTGCAGAAGATTGCAGAATGCAAGCTTCACTGCTATGATAATTTTGGAAGTTAAAAGTATCATCAATAGTCTGAAACTGCTTATTGATGGGTGAAAGTGGGATAGCTGATAAAAAGGAGTCCACTCCGCTAGGTCTTAATGTCAGCTGGAATTGAGTTGTTTTAACATTGGTCTCAGTGCAAGTCATTTAAGGCTATTGGGTAATGGTCACTACTATATAAATAATCAAAGTGGGGCCAGGTAAAGCGATCCATAAGAGCAAAAGGAAATTATCAATACAGGAAGAAGAGTGTATCTAAACGTTCATATATAGGGACTCCTGTTTTATGGCATCCCAAGGAAAAGGGTGTTAGATCTACAAGGATCTTAGGCTTAGACAAGGTGACAGTCACCCCATAAGGAGTGATAAAGTTTGAAGTCTCCTAGTGTAACAACCGGAGTAGGGAGCTGCTTAAAAAGATCACCTAAGTTGACCTTAAAAAACTCGTTTCTCAGAGCTAACTAGATTGAGCAACCAGTAAAGTCGGTGGATAGATAAATTCGTGCTGCCACTGCATGAAGTTTAGTTTGAAAAGGGTCTGAAGAATAGGGGACAGATTTATGAATAAGTATTCCTGCACATCCACAATCATTGTAACCTTTCTATAGAAGGTAGGTGTGATTTATATTTCCATGGTTGGAAGATGTCGCGATGACAGTCCAAGTTCCTGCAAACATGTGCACTATGGTATACTATGTTTATTAGTTGAACAGGTTCTTCAAAATTATAGTAGCCATGACAATTCCATTGAAGGAAGGAGGCCATGCTATATTGTTATAAATGTTATGAGAATGGTCTTTTGGAGACAATTGTCTCTTATGTGGCTAAGGGTGATGCTGGAAGTGGATTCAGATGGGGAGGAAGGCTAAGATGTAGGTCTGTATGAGGACGAGCAATAAATCCTGGTGGTAAGGAATAGTCATACAATAGAGGTTTTGATTGTATGACTGGATTTTGGGGAGAGTTTTCAGTTTTATTTGGTTTAGGGGATTTGCAATGAATGAGAAGCAAGTTTAGTTTAACCAAGTCCATCTTATTGTGAGGACTTGGTTGGTCATTGGAAGAGTAACCAAAATGCTCATGTTTAGGAATGGAAGCAATATCAGTATCTACCAAGTGAGCAGATTTAGAATCTGTTGGAGAATATGGGAATGTTTCCATGGAAAAGTGTCACTTTTTTTGTAAAGAAGTTGGAGTTGCGATATTGGGATCCATTAGGTTGCAGAGGTCTGATGCTAGAGACTTTGTCAGTGAGCTGTCAGGTGGGTGATTTTGAAAAATTGGACAATTTGTGCCAAGATGGGGAAACTGGGTCACCTTTTCATGCTACCAGCAGATTTAGAATGCTTTTAGTGCTTGCTCTGTTTGCATTGAATTGTTTTCCATTCATCTCTAGAAAATCTCTAGAGCATTAGAGAGAGTGTGGGTTGTCTCATCATGCTCCATTTGGGAACTATGGTCCATTTCATCAGCTAAGGCATAAAATCCTTTAGGGAGTGCTCTGAGGTAGGAAATTCGGAATGAGTTATAGGAGAATTCAGTTGAGCTGGAATAATTCTACAAGTTATCAGATTTGGTTGGTGGGTTTTTCGATAGTTGTAATGGTTTGGGTACAATCTATTAATCTCTGCTTTTGTCTCAGGAATACTCATGACAAGGTCTCTTCTGAGTTGCATTTTTTACATCTGGGGTCAGTGTTTTGTTATAGAAATTCAGATATTTTATATTTTAGCAAATAATTTTTAGCTTGGTGATTAATCTTTTATTTGTTTAGGAACATCTTTTTCGGGAAATTGAGTAATGGTGGGAGACAGATTAGGGGACATAGATGCAGGCTTCTTACGTGAGTTTAGCTAAATCTTTGGGAAGGGTATAGGACAGTGTGTCTTGGCAGGAAATGCTCTCCAACCCTTGTATTAGATGAACCAACTTAGTTTCATTGTTGGTTGGTTGAAAACTAGTACTAGGAGTAGGGTTGTTGATGGCATTTTGAATGGGAGATTGGATCAAGGGCTGCTTTTAGATTATTTGAGAAGTTGGTAGTATATGCAATGCAGGTGGGCAGGTTGCAGTAACTGCTTGAGTTTCACTAGAATTTAGGGGAAGAGTTCTACTGGAATGGAGTTGTCAGTGGATTAACAAGCAAAGGCAGGGGGTTGCTGCAATTGTAGAATAAGATTGAATGTCTTGTGGTATAGTTGTCTTTGAACTGGTGAATAGCATCTCCTGGTCAATTTTTGTATGGTATGTAACTAAAACCTGTTCAAACAGGTAAGATGGGCATTTTAAGGAAGAGGCACTGTGGGGTCTTCCACAGTTTTTGCAGTGAAGTTTTTCACAGGGAATGTGAAATTCTTCTTAGACTGGGCAAGTGACATGGTCCCCTACAGTATTTTCGGGGATGACCAAACCGTTGGCATTTAAAGCAACGTCTGGGTCGGGGAATAAACGTACGAACACTAGCTTGTAAATTCTATTTTCACCTTTGAAGGTGGATAAGGGGTACTAAAGGTCAACAGTAAATGAGGATTTGGTGTATCAGGCGAGTCCCAATGAGGGGGAAGTCTATATACGTTTGTAATGGGAGATCTTTTCTTCTGGAGGTTTCTTAAAATGACAGTAATATCTTTGTTTTTCTGTTCTAAAGAACATAGTGCCTTCAATGTGTTTTATTTCATCAAGGGTGGAAATAAAAGGGATGTTTTGAGAGACATTAAGGAGGATGACAAGATGGAACTTTGATTCTGGGTAGTAGCTTGAATGAGAAGGGACCTATTTCTAAGGCTTTTTCAAGTGCATCGCTAAAAATAATGGTTCTTTGCTCAGTAAGAGCTTTGGAGGTGGTTGATCACAAGTAATATATCGGTAATGATGTGTCAGCTGGCATTCTCAAAAGGGGAGCAGTATTTGGAGTAAACAAACCAGAACGACTATGACAGGGGGCACCGTTTCAGAATTGCTGACTTGTTTGGTTACCTTGGGTATCAAGGGCATACTAGGTGATGAATCTCTGAGGTTATGCAGAGGACTTTCAGGTGTAGTAGAAGGAATAAAAGTGGAAACAGCTACTGGTCTGAAAGTAGGAGGGACTGAGGTTGGGTCAGGCTGGGAACCCAACTGATGGTAATTATTATTGCGAGTGCCTTGGTTTAATAACGTTTTTTCTTGAAGATCGTTTCATAAAATTAAGCCAGACGTTTACATAAATGAGCAGTTATAACAATAAATGAAAAAAAAGTAAATAACAGGATGGCTGGAAAGGTGTGTATATTTCATAAGGAAGGGTAGTCCTTTTCACTGCAACAGGCCAGAGACCCACACGTTGGGTAGGCTGTGGATGTGGCATCAGAAGATCCTCTCAGAACTCCATGTCAGTTTACTCCCCCGCCCATCCCCTTCCCTGCATGGCGCATGCACTGCACAGAACCTACATAATTCAACAAGAGCATAACACTGTAACAAGAATCAATTGAAAGAACTTTCTCTACATTTGATTTGGTCTTGTTTGGTCAAAATTTGAAATAAACTTTGTTCAGGAAAAACTCTTAACACTTGTAAAGATATATTTATATAGATAACCTTAAACACCCAGATAGTTACTATTAAAGGGAAATAAAATGGGGAAAATGTGATGCATTCGCTGACTGACTTCAATCCAGTGTTACAAATTAGTTTTATAGTTTATTGAATACTATGCTTTGCTTGTTGGCTGGTTGAGTTCAATTTTAGTTTTCCTATGATTTTCTAAATCTTAAAACTTGTTGGCTACCCTTGAATATTTTAAGAGCAATTGTGCTTTTCATTGATTTTCTCAATTATCTCTGTTCCACCAAATAGGTTTTCTCTTCGTGTGAAACATACATCTTGAGCATCTTATAATATATTTTGACTAAGAGAAATTGGCAGGTTTTTAGTCAGTTAAGGTAAAACTGCATGTGTAATTATGACTTATTTAATTAAGCTAGTAGTGTCGTTAGCATGTACCTTAGCAATAGTTTTTGCTTTTGGTAGTAGCCTAGTTGGTTTATACTATGTAAGATTTTGAGAAGCCCTAGGATGCCTTGTGGGTTTTGCAGAGGTTTTTGTTACTCTAGTTGACTGGAACAGTCTTCATAGACCCATGTGGCTTCTTACTATCTCTATACTTCTAATGTTTAATATAAAATGATGGATATTCATAATATATGGTAGCAAATTTATAGCCAAAGAGGAAAGAATTATTACATTTACTTAAAAGTTATTTATTTAGTAATTTTGTTTGTCAATTGATTGGGTTAGAATAGGAGTTAAAAATATTTTGATTCTTATAAATTAGTTACAGATTTGTTTCTGTATAGCCTACTATTTGTTTTTGTTTCCATGAATCATTATTGATTTGAACAATAAAGTGCAATGTTTGTTATAGGTTTAATTAGAACATAGTATTTTTTTTTTTAACTGTTGGTACTTGATAACTTGTTCGAAGAGGGCTTGTACAGTGTGTGTGTTTTATGGTGGTGGTATGGTTGTTGTAATTGTCATATTTATTTTGGATGACTGTTTAAAATGACTTGTCAGTGTGTCTTATATTGAATGGCGTCTTGTTTCTTCATCATCTTGCTCCATTTGAAACCAGGAGAGTATGATTCCATTTTAAAGTAAAAAATTTGACTGAATCTACACATTATCTCCTGCAATTATTGCAGGCAATGGAGTGGAGGGTTTTATGCCTTCAGTTTTTTTGCAAGGCTGATATACTTCTGATACACTGGAGGGGCTGTTATCACTGATTTATCAAATATAATATAGATGCTCAGTTGAACTATGGTGATGGTTCCATGCTATTATCTGAACGACTTTCAGAATTCTTTCCTTGACAGACTCTCATTACAACAGCTAGGCTATAAAGGACAAAGTAAAAGGCAGTAGGGAGGATGCAATTGCATACAAGAAGGACAATGGAGTGGTAATGGAAATAATAAAATACTATGTGAATGAAAAACATCATTACATATATTTACTCCTATAACATTCACACAATGCAGAAACAATATTTGCTAAGTAATACTATGCCTCTGTACCTTAAAAATAATAATAATTGAAAGAAGATAATGCCAACTCAAACAGGAAATACCCTCCCTCATGTCTCCTGTGAGACACAACACTTTTTCAACCATACTCAATCCTCTCAAAGCTTATTATGCAACTTGCTAATAATGATGGAGCAGCCAAGGGCTATCTTGGAATGTAGCTGGTTAGTTTCAGCAGAAAAGAAATGAGGACTAAGTAGTGGCAAATGTAGGAGCAAGCACACAGATGCGAAGATGCAAAGCAATGTGCGTGAGATAAATATTGTGGGAAAGGCAAACATGTGAAAGAAAAAAACTACTTCAACACTTAAAGCCATCTGCAAAAATTAAAAAATCCCAATTAACACTTATTCATATATTAGCCTTTCTCATTCCGTACTTTTGAGCACTTCATTAGATTTGCAATTGATTTAATCAACTAATTTTTTCTACTCCTTTTGACTCTTGAAACCCCAGGGCAAAAACATAACCTGGCCAAAAAAAATATCACTGAACATAATAATTCCTATAATAAATATGGAATGACCCTTCCATTTCAGATGGAGAAAAATGTCCCTTCATTGAGTCAGTATGCTATTGAATATAAAAATTATATGGGCTTTTATTAAGTTCAGAAGATGGTAGGAATAATGGTGTAAAATTTGAAGAGGTTTCAGAATTAGAAGAATCTGCAGGTATGAAAATGTTTAATGAATTTAAAAAAAATGGTTTATGAAGCCTTTTCAACAGAAGCAGCAGCTTTATCCAAACATATTCTCCCTTTTAATATCCAAGTAGTAGTAGTAGTAGTAGTAGTAGTAGTAGTTACTCGTTTATAATAACATGTTATTCAATTATGACTTATGAGTGTAGTTACTATGCGAGCTGTTAAGGAGTTACCCGAGGGGGCGGGAGGAACTTTTGCGTCATAGGATTGGCTTATTTTTATTTTATTTTTTCTATGAATCTTTATCATTGGGGTGAGCAAATAATATAATGTTTGTTACAGGTTAATTAGGGATGTACCAGAACCAAAAAAAAATTCTTGCCTGATGTGCGACATTATTTTTTTCAAACTTCTGGTTGCACTTGATAGCTTGTTTGAAGAGGCTAATACATGTTTTGTGTTGGTGGTAAAATTAGTGCGTCAATTTTATTTTGGATGACCTAGTTAAGTCTAAAACTTCTGACTTGCCAGTGTATCTCATATTAAATGGCCTCTTGTTTCTTATATTGTCATGCTTTTTTAAAATTTCCCCTGCAGTTTCAAAAGTGGTTTCCATTTTAAAATAAAATTGTGGTCAATCTACAGTAACACTGAACCACTGTGGGTGATAGAGCGGGAAGTTTCTACACTTTGAGTTTTGTTGTCAAGACAGATATACTTCTGACACATTTGAAGGGCTCTTTTCATTGGTTCATCATATATAATGGGATACTGGGTTGTGTTATAGTGATGGTTCTGAGATGTTATAACTCGCCTCACAGTTCTTTCTGCTTACCAGAAAAACAGTGTACAGGTAATAGAAACAAGAAATCAATAGGCAAATGAAAAACTTTGCTAAGCATTATTTCTTGTGTTATTTACACAATTCAGAAACAATACTTGCATAAATGGATTATACTATGCTTCTTTAAAAAAAAATAAAAATAGAAAGTGCCAACTCTAAACGTAAAATGCCCTCCCTAATAGATGTCTAAAGTCATCTTGAGATGCTTACACCAGTTCAATGAAGCTCAGTTCTTTCCAAGCTTATTATATAACTTACTAATAGTAATGGAATAGCCACAGACTATCTTGGAATGTTGCTGTAGAAAAACAAGTAGAAGTAAAGCAGAAATAAGCACACACATTTGAAAGGGTGCAATGCAATGTGATTGAAATAAGCATTAATTTAATATTATGTATTTAAAAAAAATCCACTATAAACACAAAAAACCACCTGCCAAAGAACTTTAAAAACTATCCTAATTGACAGCATTCATGATTAACTCTGCTCATTACCCCTACTCAATCATACATTTTAAATTCTCCCTTCTCTTATCTCAAGAGATGGCACCTTGATGTTTTTGCCCTTTTACTATATACTATAGTATCTTCTATGGTTATATTAAACAATTCAGTAAATTTACATGTTGATTTTACCAACTAATTTCTACCCGATTCAACTCTGAAACCCCTGGGCAGAAACAGGCGGATGAGATGACATCGCTATAAAAATAATGCTAACCAGAAATATGTATTAAACTTAAAATTAGTTATGGGAGGATAAATTGGAATCAGCATTGAGAATCAGAAAAATTGGTATTTTTTTTGAAATTGTCATCAGAATCAGAAAGGAAATTTTTTGGTGGAAATGATAATGGTAATTATTTTGGCATTGTTTAATGAATAGGAATTTGCATTTATAATAATAATGGAAAAACCTACAATTTTTTTTTTGAATTTACATTGGAAATTTTGGAGTTTGGAATTCAAAATAATAACTGGAATAAACCTGCTCTTTCAAGTAAGGCAATGCAATTCCCTACATTGAGTTGATGTTGAATACTAAAAAGGATGACTTTTTTTTTTTTTAAATTAGATGATAGAAACAATGGTATTAGATTTTAAGTTTTGAATCTGCAGGTATAAAAATTTATCATTGTTTATGAATAAAAAAAAAAAAAAGTCAGTATTTATAAAGCCTTTTCAAAACAGGAGAGGAAGGATTATTCACATATCTTTCTTTTTTAATATCCAAAGGCTCGTCTTCATTTTTTAAAAAGATGAGCCTTGGATATTATGGAGGAAGATATGAAAAATGGCAAACTTTTTAAAATATTTTTGGGTCATCAGGTAAGGATGAGAATTAAAAAGTATTTTGTTATATCTTATTTACATATGAACATACGAAAAATAGAGACAGTAAGAAGCCACATGGACCTACCAAGACTGTCCCAGTCAAATTAAAGTAGATGACATGCAAAACTATATAGGCTATACAGACGGCTAACTATAATCCAACATGCAAAGCAGTCACATGGAACCCTATGGTCTGTCAATATCTTGCATAAGGTAAAAGCAAATATATACACAAACTACCACCACTAATTATACACTACAAGGCCATTGTCATCATAGCATGCATCTTAAGTTTTATAACTAAATAAAAACTTGCCAAATTGTCTTAGTAATGATACCCTAAATTATGCTAATATTATCCAAATGCTCCAAGTGAGTTACAATCAATAACTTCCTGTGGCAAACCATTTAAAAAACTAACCTTATTGCTGATTGAGTATTTTCTTATCATAGTGGAATACCTTAATTTTGTCCCTTAGTATCTCTTCCATGGTCTACTATAAAGCGTTTATTGGTCTCAGTATTATCAAGAGTAAATATTTTGTAGACTTGGATCATATCTCCTAAGAAACTGCCTTTTTACAGAAAACATTCCTAACTCCCTCAGCCTTTCCTCATAGCTCTTACCCTCAAAGCCTGACATGACCCTTGCTGCTCTATGTTGCATTCACTCCACCATGTCTTTTTTTAAAATAAGGGATCCATACTTGTGCGCAGACTCTAATACTGTTCTAACATAGAACTTATACAGGTTATAACCCTTGCTCTTGTAAACAACATTGTGATTTACTATACCTAGCACCTTATTAGCTCTATGCTCCGGATATCTCCTTACTCCCAAGCACTGACTAACTTTAGGTTACTGCATTATATAGGCACGACCTAAGTATTTTTCTTGGTCGACAAGACGGAATTCCCCCATCATATCAAAGAATCGTTCATTCAAGTATATCACATGAGAGCTCTAACTCTTTTTAACTAGTAAAAATTCATTTGCCACTTATCTCCTCACCCATGAAGTTTATCAAGATTTATTTTGAATTCTTTAATTATGCTATCCATTCATATTCCATATAGGGGGTAACCACTAGTATCATCTGCAAACTTAGAAACCTCACATTTAAGTCCCAGCACTGAACCATGTGAGACATCACTCATGATTTCCCATGATTCCTTTTTGCCATTCAGCAGTACAGTCTTTTATTCAACTACTATTTAATCCAACCATCCACCACTCCACCACATTGTGATAAATTTTTCATCAGTCTAATATGGGTACCTTGCCTAAATGCATACTTCAACTGGATCTTTGTAGTCAATGTTACTAGTAATGTATTCCATAATTCTAAAAAGTTTGTCTCATGACACAATTTCCCTTTCTAAAACAATGGTGAGAGTCATTCAGCATCTTATCCTACAAATGATTCTCTATATAAGATTTTAGTGACTTTTACAACCAGAGGAGATGTTAAGCTAGCATGTCTG
>JABUQX010017508.1:67500-70416 GCA_015478945.1 Trachelipus rathkii | reverse complement strand
TATATATATATAATCATATATTAATATATAATAATATTTAGACCATTCAATTATAGTTAATATACCACTTTATAGATCTATCAATAGTTTACATTTTTCACGATAGTTTTCTATATATATATATAAGTATATCTATATATATAAGTATAATATAATATATAAAATTATATACTATAATATATTATATATATATATATAAAATCTATTTATGCACACCACCCACATCTACAATATCTATTCTGCTTTATAATCCTAGGCGCTACTTGCAACCAGACTTACCCCGTTCTCACATATAACGAACGGCGTACCTATATATTATGTAAAGTAGAACTAATATATATATATTATTTAACTTAATACACTAGTTTATACTTCTTATATGATTATAACCTTGGATCCCCCTTAAATAGCGCACCTATATCCATATAATATATATGTACCCTTTACTGCTTATTTTTCTCTCCACAGCGCTATAAAATCATCTTTTATATACCTAGCACGCATATATTATATACACTGATCGCCCTTCCTCCTCTACTATATATCATAATCAATCCTCATATAGTATGATATTTATATTATATATATATTATATTATACTCACAATACTTGACCAACGCCGTATATTAATGTATCTTACTATACGATATAGACTCCACGTCAGCCAGCTTATATAATAGCACCGCTATATATTTATTATATATATATCATATATATGGGGTATATTATTAGATATATTATATTTATATATATATATTATAATATATATAAATATATATATATATATTTATAATAATTATATAGATATATAACTAAATATATAATATATATATTATATACTAGATATATATATACGATACCGTGCACTAACTACTTATATTATATATATATATATATATATATAATAATATATATATAAAGTATAAGTATATAATATTATATTATATATATCTCTTATATATTTATATATATATATATATATAAAACCTACTAATCCCTTTAGTGATCTCCTTTGGATGCTTTTTTTCCTTATCATACCGTCTCTGTATCCATTTCCTAACGCTATACGGCTGTATATTATATTATATATATATATAATTATATATATATATAATATTAGATATATTATTATATAACTATATGAACGAAATATAGCTCAATCATACTACCCTAATAATTATATATATATATATATTTCAGAAAGGGTTTTCACCGTTTCTATGGGACTAGATCTTGTTTAACATCGGAGTCTCAAATATTTATTGCGCCAATTGATTCTCTAGCTTGGAGCATAGTTGCAATGTTTCCTGTGGAATGGCGTGTAACCGGTTGGTTGTGTATCGCTATAGGACTGGAGCTCGTTCTTGAATCAAACATTTTGGTTAGATCGTTAGAGGCATGGCTTGAAAGGTTATACGAGCGTCGTCGTTTGCTTGATTGTTGGTTTATCAGTCGCACAAGTGGTATGGTCCTCGCCCTCAGAGAGGCAAGTTTTTCTTTATAATTTATTTAAACAGTTTTTTTCTGTTTTAAACTATATATATATATATTATTATATATATATATATATATATATATTATATATATAATATTAATATTAAATATATATTATAATACTATATATATATATATATATGATTAATATTATATCTAATATAATATTATATATATATATATATATATGAACTATATATATATATATTATATATATATATATATATATATATAAATATATAATATGCAAAAATATGCAAGTTTTTGAACCTTCTCAAAACTTTTAAATGGTCAGTTATATAAGCAATTCTTAAAGCTTATTCGGTTTGCAGGAAAGTCAAAATATAAAAATTAAACCAACTGTACAACAGAATATATTCTCTCCTCCCACAAACATACATTTCCAAACAATAGTTTTAAACAGCTATTTAGTTTCTTAGTATTTAAGATCGTGATTGTCTCATATATATAAATATATCTATATATATATACATTATTGGATAAAATGTATTGTGTTTCACTTTAGACACCTAAATATACATACACAATGAAGGATTTTTTTTTGTATATAATTATATATTATATATATACCATCTACTACTAAAATTGTAGATTCACTTATATATAGTACCTTGTGTTTATTACTTTAGACACATAAATATACATACACAATGAATGATTTTTTTTTGTATATTATTAATCATTGATTTATTATTAATAGTGTTTATACCTCGGTTATATATATTGGGTCAAGCCTCCAGAAAAGCAACATGCACGTACAAAAAAACCATAACAGCTTACAGGAAAATAATAACATTTTATTTAATCAGGAGACATTTTTACCAATGGAAATTTAAAAAAAAAAAATACGCTTTGGCAAATTTAAAAATATTAAAAAATGTTGGATAAAATGTATTGATTAGGATTTATTTGAGTATTCCAGAAACTCGCTACTCGAAGTGAGCAGCAGCAAAGGTGCCAAATGTTAGAAATTTTTCCTACTAGTGCTGATGTTATATATTGCTTGAACTCATGAAAACGATAGCAGAGTCGGAGTTGCTCGGCCTACGGGGACGACGGGGGGACTTCGTTCCCCCTCTGTCCCTCCGTCGGCTCGAACCCCCTAAAAAGGATATAAAAATGAAAAAACAATATTTTCTCCAAAGCGTAACATTAAAATACAATTTGGTAACTCTTTTCGCGCTCGGGAAGTAATGTACGGGATTCAAGGTCATTCACACCGAGGCTTCCTCAAATGAAAAAATTTATATAGGTATATAAGGTGGTATTTAAGTGAAATATTGAATAAAATAATTTTTTATTTTTGAAGTTTCATCGATTGAAATTGCTTTGCAAAAGCAAAAATGTATTTTTTCCCTGTAGCTGTCTATTAAATTTTTCAGTTACATATGCATGATGCAT
>JABUQX010017508.1:40000-65000 GCA_015478945.1 Trachelipus rathkii | reverse complement strand
ACATATGGTGAGTGACCGATGTTAGTGGAGGGAGATATATTGTAGTATACATATATAGTAACGATGATCGTACGCGGTAGTGCGGTTGACGATAGTATAAGAAATTTTATAGCTGGAGGAATGAAGAAGGTAAAGATAGTCCTAAAGTGGTAGCAGAAAAGATATTCGCTAGTGAACACCAAGAGAGAAATATAGAACATATAGTAATCAAACAAAGCGAGAGATGCAAATAGGAGCTCATCCCGCGAAATAGACTGTGGTGGATAGAATGTACTGCTTAGTTCGCGTTGTATATTGCTTAGTATTATGACGAGAGGCTCACCGGGTGAATTTCTGTTCACCAACGGCGGTGCTCATGGGGAGAGCCCAGTTATTGAAGAAGAGAGTCGGAGAGGCCAAGTCATGCTTGAGCACTCTTTCGAGGGTCCAAGGAGGAATTGATAGCGTAGTAGATGGGGCGTTGTACTCGGCCATACATTTGAATGGGTTATTTTAGAAGAAGCAAGTTTGAAGTGTCTGGTGTGTGTTGATAGCGAGTGAATTAGTCGTTATATGTTTGTGTCAGTAGTGTAGCCGGAAAATCTTTAATGAAATGGATTTTAAGTCTAAATGAAAATAAAGTTAAAGAAGGGTGTCCTGCTAATACAAATTATTATTTACTTATTAGTCTTGCAAACAGAGATTATTTATACAAAGTGATGCATATTAAATAGTGGGCATAGATTAACTCCAGTAAGATATAGAGCAGTTCAAGCTTGGTGTACATAATTGCCTAAGTAACTTGATATTTGGTATACATGTATTGTAAGTACTACATAAATATATACTGAGTGACGTGAATTGATAAATAAGTATATAAATAGTTTTGGGATATATATAGAGAGATATTAGTAAAGCAAATGTTGCTGGATGTTTTCGACACGATAATGATCTTTTAGATAGAGTAAACAGATATAATATATATATTATATATATAATATTTCATAGAAGAAAAAATATACAGTAAAAAAAAACATTGTTAATGATAGTGGCAAGAGAATATAAAAAGATTGTGCAGTATATACCGGATTATTGTAATTATATGACAGTTACATAAACATAGAGATAGGTTATTATAAGGTTAAGGTGAAGGATATAGTTGATAATAGCTATTAGTAATGTAGTAGAGACTATAATAAGGTATGAATGAGTATTTTAAAGAAAAATGGTATATAGGAATAGTATGAGGATTAGTTAGGGAATAGTTGGCTTGAGGAGGATGAGGCGTACTTAGGAGCAGTGGGGTCAATGTAGATAGGAGTGAAATGTAGTGAGGGGTAGGGGGGGGTGGGGTGAGTGTAGTGCGAAGATAGAGATAGTAACAGCTCCGATGGTATATAGTCTGCAGCAATGTTGGGTTATTTCTGCATGTCTGAATGCTGTTGTTTGATGTAGAGTGAGTGGGTTAATCCGAAGCGCATGACTTGTATAAAGTATAAGATGAATAGTATACTACTTATACATTGTAGTGTAAAGTAGTAAATGTGATTGAATGAAAAAGAGGTGAGTGTTAGATTAGAGAGTCGAATATGTGTATCGGAGGTGAAGTAATATATATAAGGTGTGACGCCGATTCTATACTGTTATGTATGGTACAGGAGACATGGAGCATACATAGTATAGGTACTGAGAGTGAAGATAGAGTAGAGTACTTAAGAATTGCATAGTGACAAGCGGATAATGATATAGAATGTGCTTTAGAGTAGACAATAGTTAGATATGGTATAAAGAACGAGATAGAGACAAGATAATGATGAAGAAACGAGACAAGTGAATATGGGAGAGTGTATGGCGTTGAAATCCATATATAGTACATGAGCATTGAAATAGATATAACGTGGTCGCATCCAATACTTGAGAGTTATAGGTTGGCCCAGGTTAAGCAGTTATTGCCGAACATGTAATGCAATTTGAGATATAGCAGAGAAATAATATAAAGCCTAGCAGGAGTGTTTGAAATACGGTATGAACGGACGGATCGTTTAGAGTGTAATGGTACTCAGATTAAATCTTGTGTAAGATGACAATGAGTACTTCTACAAAGAGGCTGGAATGTAGAGCAACAACACACAGGTGAGAGAGTAATGAGGTTACACTGAGTTCGCAAGAAATAATGCTTTTCTAAAAGTACTGTCTCAAGTCATGATTACCAATTAAAGTAATCAAATTTATGATCTGGACCTGAATCTCGAGATAGTGTGCAAGATCTGTCGTTGCCTCCATCTCTTTTTAGTCGAAAATTCTGGCGCTTCTCCCATGGCCACGCCGTTGTAGAACAAAGAGAGGTGACAGAATACGCTCGAGGTGCAAGCGGCTGATAATACACAAAAAAAGGAATCAGAGACAATTAGTTTTTCGCTATACGCGACTTGCTCTGCTTGACTTTGTAGACAAGGATGTCTAAGTATAATCGGATGTACCATGAACCTATCTTAATGTTAAGCACTTAACATAATATATCCTTAAAATTTCTATAATATATTAATACTAATTATTATTAATCTATATATTTTATCATATATATTAATTTATATACTTAATATAATATAATATATATAAGATATATATAATATTATTATTATAATATTAAATTTAATATATATATATATATATATATTAATATATTAATAATATATAAGATATAATATATAGTTAATTAATATATTATTATATAAATATCATATATATTATATATTAATAGAAATATTATATAGATATTAATATATTATATATTATAGATATACTTATATTAAATTATAATATTAAGACATAATATATTTTCAATAAGTATATTATTATTTTATTATTAATTTTATTATAATTATAAGATAGATATATTAAAGTATTAGTAATTATGTATAATATTAAACCTTAATATAAATTAATTTATTATTAACATTAATTATGTTTTCATTTCTTTGCGAAAACCCAAAAATATTTCAATATATTTGTCATATAGGTAATATATGTCTATTTGAACTATCATTGTTAATCGTTATCGATTCAATAATAGCTTATCATAAACACAAACTTTATATAAAAATAAAATTTTATATTTATTTTTTATATTATAGCATTTTGAGAAAATGGTCAGCTGTATTTTATCTTATATAACCAAGCTAATACCAAATGTACAATATAATTGCAGGTGATATAATGAGAACATGTAGTACGAGTTATATAATATATGATTATAAGTAGTATAATGATGTAGATAATTTTCAGATTTATTTTTAGCCTAATATGACTTAACTCACCTATCAGAGATATAAGGTTCAAAGTTACACAAATTTTTCATCATGCAAAAGAAATTGATTTTTTGGACACCCTGTTTAAATTTTTTTAATGATAATATGAATTCACCAAACTTCACAATTATAAGGATTTAGATAGATAGTATCTATTTAAAACATACTTCAGTATTATATGATATCATTCACTAACCAAATTATGCTAATAAGCTGATATTAATTATTTCCTTCATTTTAAATGAAATTACACCCAGATCGAGAATAATGGAACATTCACTTTCGATTTATTTATAACAACTAATATATATTATTCATAGTAATATATACAAATAAATATATGGTGATATTATTATTATGTTACACTCCAAAAAAAACATAATAAAAGAACCACAAAAAAGTATATATAGTGAATTAGTATATAATAAGTATATTATATGTGAATATAATGTTAAAAATATAGAGGAATAGGCATCTCCACTCAAAAAACAAAGTGACATCAAATTAGTTAAAGTCTATCTCGAAATATTTAAAGTCTATCTCGAAATAGTTAAAGTCTATCTCAAGTCAAAATCGGTTACGAAGTTAACGACCACTGCAAAGTTAACATCTATTACGAATATAAAATCTATTACAAAATAACAATATAAATAATAGTGATGGATATTTTGAACTTTCAGGATGATAATTCAATGTATAACGCCATGCAAAAATATTAAAAGTTTCATAAATAATATTCATGAATCATAGCCGATTACTATCGGTACGAGAAAAAAATAGATTATTGACACCTAATATAAATCATATATATTAATTTTTAATCAAAATTATTTTTATTGTAAGTATAATACAACCGCATATAATCCGCATCCTCAATATCTAACTTTTAAGAATTCCGCACAGCTATTATAGAATCCTACAATCTCATACATCTTTTATAGATCCGTGCAATCCGACTAATGCCGCATAAGATTCAGAATTATATATGACAGTACGGTCCTAAATCACTTATAAACATATAATAATATAATATAGTGTAAATATAATATATATATATAGATTATAATAATAATAATTCAGTATATCTCTAATATATATATATAGATTTACCATTACCGATACAAGTACTCACAGGTTATTTTCACTACCGAATACCGATGCCGATACGATACACAAATTTTTGTCCGATACTCAAGATATCCTCTAGATAAGATAACCCATAATTTTTAACTGCCTATATAGATAGTGGTATAATATCATAAAAATATAAAATCTGCAGCCTTTACACTATGAAATCAGAACGATGACAAAGTAAGGCAAATTTTTATCGTACTGTATAAAATTTTAAAACATTGGTCTATTGGTTCTAATGAACAGTGAAACCCCTTCTGACAGCTTAGTTTCATTTTATGTTAATCGAGGTATATATATATAATGGATACGGTATATGAAAACAACCGCAGAGTACACCACCCTTCCCAGTCAACTAGTACGTAATTAGTATTATCATAATATATAGTAATAGTATATATATATATTAATATATATATTATATCTAATATATATATATAAAATATATATATATATATTATTATATATATACTATATTATAAGTAATATATATGATATATAGATATAATATATCCTATTAATATATAATTAATATAATTAATATATCATCGATATAGCACGCTGGTATATATAGTAAAAACCTAATATAACTATTCTCTTAACACTACATGCGTATCTCATACAGGTCACACGCTGCCCCATATCTGCGACTATACAGTACTATTTCATCGACGTTATCATAAAAAATAAAATATTAATTATTAACAATGTTAATTATATTAGATTATATATATATATATATTAATATATAGTACTAATATTAAATATATAATAATATATTAATATATATATATATAATATATATATTAATTATAATATAATTTATAATAAATAATATAATATATCATATATATATATATATATTAATATCATATTAGATAATTAATTAATATAGTATACGTATTAAATATATATATTATTAATCAGGGATTGGCGTATATTCAAAGTAATATCATTATTATTCTGATAAGATATACATATAAGTACCAAGTACTTATCTCGAATTGTTCAAATGTATACCCTAATTATATCAAGTAACTCTAGAATTTGTGATATCTAAGTACTTATACATATAGTAAGTATCAATAAGTAACATATAAGTATACTAATATTAGGTATCAAGTTAACAAGTTACTCAAAAATAGAATTACCCTCCTGAGAATACTTAAATATGTTCACATATTATATAATAATATTAATATAATATATATTATATAATATTAATAAGATAATATATTATATCTAATATATAATTAATAATATATATATATTATAAATATGTTTATAACGCAGATATTCGTATGATAACTACGAGCATTTGAAGGAAGAATAGTAGCATCCTAAATAACTACTCACCTAAAATATATTAATTGAATTAGATATCTTAGTATAAGACTTGCTAAAAAAAAAATTTCCTTTTTGTTCTTCAAAGTAAGCCAATACAGCGAACGATATTGGACTCTATATAAAAAAAAAAAAACTTAAATAAAAAAAAAAAATAAACAAATATTATACTATTTTTATTGTTGTATATAATATTAGTGCTAATTTATAATAACAACTTAGTAGTCAAGTGTATATAATCGATCATACGATCTACTTCTCTCCACATACATACTTAACCTCCATGTCCCCAACAAAGAACTGCGCAAACATGACGCATGGCAACGTGCGAGGAGAACAAAACCACGACAAATAACCGAGCCCAAAACTCTGGACGAGGAGGACCACAAATAGAACATCCTTTATCGCGACAAATCATCAAAAATATTGCCAATAAAGAAACCCTGATCATATTGTGCCCTTAATAGTTAAATGCGATATCATCTGCAAGAAAAAAGTTATATAGTAAATGATTAAATCCCAGCCTTAACTCGCTAACCCTTATATACCAATTAGTGAGAACATTCGTCGCAGTCAGATATATAATATATATTAATACTAACCCCTATGAAGCTTACGGACCTTAGTCTGATTGACCCTCATACTAATTAGAACTCTTACTCGTCATATGTATTAGGGGCTTCTAATCCTATGCCCATAGGTGTGGACTTACAACCATACCTCCTCACAAAACCCTACCATTCACTCCTGTTATGCACCTTTCTTCTCGCCTCTGCGAAACCCACATTTCTCTCCTTCATGCATTCCTTTTCTGACTCATTATTCCTCCATAAACTTTATTCTTTCTTAGTCTCCCATCCTAGGTCGATTTCCCAACTAATCATATATATATATATATATATACTTATTGAACCACTATATTATATTAATATCCTTTTAAATACGAACCGTCTGTCATTCTCATCTTTCCATACTATTATATAATGATCAAACCATCTCAATATTATACTATACGTCAATTATAATTTCGTTGCAGTTAACATTTCCACTAACTAGATATACCCCCTAAGTCATGATCCACCTAACTTCTCTCAAAACAAAAACATCGTCTCTTTGAGAACGGAACCGTTTGCTTATGCGCGTAGTATCGAGATTTGGTATCATTTCTTTTTGTCCACATTTGGCCTAACACGCCCTAATCTACAAGCAATTGTTTACCAAGTCCTCTATATATTTCTATTATATACATGGAGAATATCTTACTTAAATATCTCGTTAGTAGACTAGAATGCATTTGTGAGCGAATAACATCGTTGATAATAAACTGGAGGGTCTATGGAGGGGGGGGAGCCTCGTCTTTGCATACAGCCAATGTCCGGAAATTGGCTAAAGAAGTAACTAACTATATCGACCTCATGTAAGGACCCTACGCCACGCAACACTTTAGTTCCACTTTATAGTGCTAGTGGGACACTTTAGTCCCACTTTAAATGCAATCCTCGCATCTTTTATTTGATTTCCCAATTTGCCTACTATACTCTGCCATCATCCGCTCCCTTTTCATTCAACATATATAACTAATATTTAAATTTCAGAGTCACTTATTTTTCAGTTCTGACCTGCAACCACTTTGTTCTGTGAGCCTCGATCACTAACATCCACACTCCTAACAGAGCAGAGAGTTGCTTTGCTACCGCACTATCTGTATCTCACCATAACACTATACATCTTATCTACGTTAATTTTCAAAACCCTGTTCTGTTTAGAGCCTCCTTTAATTATAAATGATATTACTAACAGTTCATATTCTTTATTAGATTCAGGAGTGTTAGTAGCCACAAGAGGCGAGAAACTCAAATCATCAAGCATCACAGTAATAGGGTAAGAATCCTCCACTCTCATCCATGTTGCTCACCTCAGTACAACCAAAGACAGAACGCCATTGCGTCTACACACATCCTACACGTTTTTAACTAAGTTACCGAAGTTCCATTTTAAACTAACAGCCGGCAAAAACACAATATTATACAGTTTGTGAGCATTTGTCGCATAAGGAGCAATTTAACCCAAATCAAAATGCCCTAATACTTCACTAGCTGCCCGCTCCAAAATATAGAGTAATAATTAGAAGAATCATATCAGCTTTCGAATCTACCGCCGCTATTCCTTCACACAACGCAATAATCCCTATCGGTGAAACGTGCATTACATACGTTGATTCTATCAGAAGCTTTACCACCAACACCATATCACTAAGGCCTGCCGTTGTCTACATTTGTTTAAAATTTGATAATGTTTAAAAACTTCTTTTCCTTCTTCCCCTATTTTTTCTTCGCTATGTATATCTCGACCTTTAGTCAGAGAGCCGTCAGAACATCATTCAGAATGTTTCAGAAAGCCTCACTTTCCACTACATCACCAAGGTACCTATACAATAGTCTATATCGTTTTTATCACATGTACGAGATGTTGAATACCAACAACTGCCTTCTTACCACGTTCCTCAAACGACACCTACTATAACTTGCGGAAGAAACTATATCAGACCAAACAATATTAGACTTGCTGACCTCATACGAGTCGACCAGCGTCTTTCGACGATAAGCTGCCCAAGCAATTAATTCAAGCAATGAATGCAGTATCTTTCCTTATCTGATAGAAAACTCACGAAACATAGAGCTTATTTGACGGACCATTATCCATTATTTTAATATACAAAGTTAACTCATTTTTTCCAGCCTTTTAAGACCCAGAAAATCTTAAAAGAAGTTTTTCCTTGCGTACTATATTGGATCCTCCTCCGAATCCCTCGGGCACGATAGAAACTCTCCAATAAACGGTGTTTGATATAACAACTTTCACAATAAATACCATATCTAGCGACGCTTTAGATATGAAAGAAACCTATTCAATCCATCATTTCAAACAACGCCCTATCTACGTGAGAAGTATAATAAAAGGTAGATATATATATAATATAAAAAAATGAAAATTTAAATCTATTTTAAGCATTATTTTAGAGCATATAATATGCTTGACTATGCACAGATATAATTTGTTACATAAGTGTTTTTAAATAATAAAGCAATTTTTTTACTAGCTAAACGTAAAATTATTATTATACAATAATATAATTATACAAAAGTGCAAAAATTCCTTAAAAATTATTATAATTAAGGTAATTATGAAGCAAATGTGACAAAGTATTATATAACAGCAACTAGTCGACTGGTAAAAAGAATTTGCATTCATTTATAAATGAGTGAGTCTAACTCACTCATTTTTTATTTTTTCATAAAGCTTATCTTATATATATTTATATTAATTTACTTTAATGTTAATTGATAAAGTTTATTTTGATTATTTGGGAGTTCATGTATAGAATTGTTAAAGAATATTAGTGAACTGACTAATAATACTATAGATAGATACCCTAATATATGATAAAGCAATTATAAAAATGCTTGCGTAAATCTGAACCCCTCATAAAAGTCACTGTTTATAATATAGATATATTAATCGATCGTATACTAGGTATCACTGATAATATTGGATATCAGGAGTAATCTATCGTAGAATTTATGTAAATGGATAAATGACTTACTGCCAATGCAGGAAATAACAGAAAATAACCTCATGTATTGCAGAAATTTATTCATTTATAAAAATAACTAATTATTACTAAATTACATGCTGTTATACTCAAATTTATTTTTATTAGGACTGTATTTTACTATTAATAGCCGTAAATTATACATCGGCCAGTCTGACCAAAATATACAACAACACTTTTGTTTGACTAGAAGACTTTTATATGAAAATAAGATATAGGAGTGATGGGAGCTGTTAGGTTAAAGCGTAATGGGATTTTAAAAGTAGACTAATAGGTTAGATGATCGTATATTAGAAAAACAGTCCTCTAGGTGTGAAGTTATATGCCCTAGATTGACGTGAGTCAGCTAGTATGGAACTAAGTGAACTGACGTTTAAAATATTTAGGTATAATACTATATGCTATGCGAGCGAAAAGGTAGATAAACGTATATGAGATATTTGATCCGAGTCGTAGTGAAGTAAAGTTTGTGAATGTCTAGGAAAGGAGGCTTAGTTAGCCTCAAAATTAATAATCCTTGAGTGTGAGTAATGTATAAGAAGACTAAAGATATACGGCTTGAGAATGTGACCGCTTGAAGGTCTTGTACGTAGATGGTAAGTGTGTTACCTGTGAGTTTAAATTAGTTATATAAATAGAGAAAGACTGATGTCGGTAATAATATAGAGGAGTTAATAGATCTAAGTAACTACATGTTGTCTCAGATGACCAATCTTAGGGACGTGTTAGTGTATAAGAATAATTTGAATTAAAATAATGAGAGGATTATATAATATACAATTATAAAGAAAATTATACAGAGGTTATATGTATATATATCTATATATAATATATTATTAGCGTATGAAAACGAAAGATAAATGATAATATAATTATGATAGAGTATATGTATTTAATAAATGGTTTGAGTCATCGATAAGATAATAGCATGATAGTATCAGGTTGTTATATCGGATTTAAATAGTGTTGATTGTGTTGGGAATTCGAGACAGTCTGGTGAAGATACCGTATAAGAAAAAGTGAATTGAGTCATCAATAAGAATACTCTGGGTATAGAGATAGCTGAATGTTATAGTTAGCGTAGGGCAGAGATAAGAAGTGATACATAAATTGGAAGTAAATTGATAGCTTGTAGTGGGTTTTGTGAGGGGTATTGGTTGCGTGCACCTTCTCTCGAAGCCAAGGGTCATGGACCCCACATTGCAAGCATGTCCAATATGGTTTAGGTTGCCCCAGTCCGCACGGTCCAGGAGTCCCGTGAAGCTTTCTAGGGTGGATTTATCATCTGTTCTCGCGATCGTTCCCTACACGTGAATGTTAAACAATGTATAAAGGGAATGAGGTAAATTTGGCTTATCATTTGCGAACATATGTAGCACATTCCGTGTATATTCATTTCTATTTGATGATACATTTATACGCTGTCGCTAGGCGCTACGGACATAGCATTTACGCCAACCCTACACCCCTAGAGATCTGGAGGAAAAGTGTTAAAAAGGTAGTATGATATCGTCATGCATGTTATCTTTTTAGCAAAAAAAATATAATATATATAGTCTTTGATTGATAAAATTTCATTATTGATATATATATGATACAAATTATAAATAAAAAAGATAGATATATATACTAAAGTACCTATAGGAGTATGAGTATATTATATTATTCTCCTTTATGATAAATGGACTATATATATAAAAAAATAGTTTGTCATTAAATTGATTTATTTTTTATCATAATTTTCTTTCTAATAAAAATAATTTAGTAAAAAAAAAATATATGTTATATAATATTACTATATTTTATATAAATATTTTTTTATGATAACATACTTTACATTCATAAATTGAAATTTATTAGTACAACTACGTGTTGAATGTGGATATAATAATATCAATACGTAGAAAATGATAAATTAAAATAAAAATATTATTAGTGCGTCACGTTAAAAATGCCAAGAAAATAATGTAATCTTTGTCCTAAGTTAGCCAAAGCAAGATACACTATTTGTAATTGTAGATTAAGTACCAAGTACAAAGGCTCAAGTACAGAGTACAAGTTCATCTGTTTGGTAGCGTACAGTTGAGTTTTTCAGCACACAGCCCAGTCAAGTACAAGTACTTTTCCAAAAACTGTACTATAGTACTATATGACAATACAAGTGACTGTCCTGGTTTCACTCGTGACTTGAGAATATACCCTATCCTTTTCTTTTTTTTTTTTTTTTTTTTTATTATTATATATTTTATTTTTATTACTTTATTTTGTTACTATAAATTATTATTTATATTTTATTTCAATGTATTTAAATGTGCAGTTGGATAGATAAATTAGTATTATATAATATATAATAATATTAGTGTCATATAATATATAATATAAGTATACTGAAGTTTATATAGATCTCATATCTATATAAGTATATACTAAATAAATAATATAAATAAAAATAAATATATCTTATCGTAATTTTATTGATATAATATATAGATTCTATAAGTCATAACTAAACAAATATAATATGTATATTAGTATAATATATAATACGGAATCGAAATATAATCTAATATAAACTAAATCATGATAATAGGTTATAAGTAAATACTTATTATATAATATATATATAAATAAGATTATTTAGTTCTATATATATATACTATATACCTGTAGCTATAAAGAACTAATATAGCAATTTATATATTAATTACTATAATATAATATTTTGTCTATATTATATATTATATAATAGATATATATACTTTAAGTTAATATTTTATACTTATATATAAATTAGCTTATATATATTTACTATATTATATTTATAAATGGATAGATATTGGAGAAAGCGAATGATAGATGCATATATAAGATGAATAATTTAGTGAGTATATATAAGCAAATATAATTATATACATAATAGGTATATAACTATAATGATAATTATAATTTTATATATATTATAATAGTATGATGTGATATAATAATATTTCATCAGTAATAGATAGTTATATAGCTAAATGTTAATTTTATATATATATATAATCACTAATGCAAGAGTATACTATCCCATAATTTTTTAATTTATTATAATATGATAAATAATCATATATATATAGCCGTTTTCTTTTTTGTATTTGTGCCCTTACGAAGTAAGTAAAATTGCTCGAGATTAGTCTCAAAAGTAGTTCGTTTTTTGTCCAAAAGTCTATACCCGAATCTATCGCAAGAAATGCTCTCCATCAATCCAACGTAAGAAAGTAACTTTCCTTAATATCTGTAAATTAGAAGCGCATAATTTCCCGATCATATGACTTGCCGAATTTTAAGACTCAAAATTCGTTCCTACGAAAAATGTAACACAAACAAGATCCCGGTGGCTTATGTAAGGTGTCTAAATTGATAGTGAAATGTTTCATTCAATTGAAAATCAGCTTTAAAAGATGAATTTTATTGAATACTTGTTTATATAAAACTCCTTTCGACCAATATATGATTGATCCTTATATGTAATTATTTGTGATTAAAATAAATCAAATTTGTATTTAATTTTTTTTTATTCCTGTTGAATGTGTATAATCCTACTTGCTTTAATTACGAACTAGATGTATTTACTTTACATATTGTAAAAAAATGACAAAAGTTAATACAAACTAAACAAAAAAGAATGTCACTTGATAATTTTCAACTAAAGTGTCACACTTAAAATTTTAAATTTAAAATAGGTGTGTCACTTCACGCATATATATCTAGTATGAGTGACTTTTCAATTACAAAATATTAGCTAAAACCGTTATATACCTAGCACATATAAGTTCTAGTTATTTAATATTGTATCATATTAATAATAATTTCTTGATCTACACTCATTCCATCTAGTTCAGAGTTAATAACAGCTAGCTATTCTATCTCTAGGTAGTGCCTTTCAATTTCACTATCGAAAAATTTAAACTTATGTAAGAATATTACATTTCATTTTCAATTCACAACCAATCGAATGTGCCAGCTTTCATACTTTCCATTCAAAGTAAAAGAGTATAGAAAAATCTGAGAAAGAAGAAAATATAGATTCATACAAGTCCTTTTTGAAGTCTGATTTCTACTCGGTAAATGCACTCTTTACATACACTGAAATACGCATGTATGATAATAAAGCAGAAAAAGAGAAGAAAGAAATCTCTGAAGCATCATTCTAACCAAAAAGAAAGAGAAGAATAAAATAAATAAATCACAACGGATTGCGTAAGTACAGAATTATATGAGAACAAACATATAAGAGAGGTGGAAATACATGATCCTAAGTTCTGATGAAGAAACAACAAGAAAGGTCTTCTAATGGGAGATTTTAAGGTTAACCGCAAGGCGAGTGCTCAGAATCTTTCTATTCCGAACTGATTATATGGCATATTCATTCCACAACTGTAATTGCTGGACATTTCATTTCATAACCTCATGCGTATTTCGTTCATATTCTGTATTTATTCTAAATATCATCTCATTCTGAACTACTAGTTTCTCCAGACGACTCTATCTACAATGTAACCTCAAGAATTTGACTTCCAGTATTGAAGAAAGAACAAAATTTTTTCTCTTTTTCTTGGTGTGAGATTTATCACTTAATTTCTTCATTCATCAGAAGAGTACTGATGAAACCTTCGGATAAAAGTTCTATAGCATCCTGTCATCTATTTTTTTGTTTCACACTATTTTATATCTTAGATAATAATAATAATAATAGTAATAAATTATATGAGATTATTAAACATTATAATAAAATACAAACCTTTTCCTTTTAAGGGCTCTAATATTAATTAATAATAATAATTATATAAGTCGAAAATAGGATTAAAACGTATGCAGCAAACGATGTTTAAAAGTATGTATATTCTTTATCAAGATAATATATAAATCTAACTAATAATCTTTACATCTAATATTGCTATTATCATTTGAGCTAGTAAATTCTCTTTCTCTCCTCCCGATCAGCGAATCTGTTCATCCTGACTTAATAATAATTAACCACGATGTCATTTATCATTGAGTAGATAACAATTATGACGTCACTATTATGGCAGATGAAGTCTGTAGTAGCATAAATAAAAATACTAATAACTAATAAAATAAAAATAACCTCAAAAAGAAAAAAATAACTATAATTAAAACCAATAATAATCTAATCTTAAGTTGAAATAATAATAATAATAATAATAATATAAAAATATAAATTTAACATTAACAATATAATTAATAGTCATTAATAATTAATAAGTTCGTTATGAAATTAGAGGAATATACAGAGTCGGTATTTGCGATAAGATATTTTCGACATTCGCGGATGTAGAGGCGGATCTTCTAATCCACCCTGCGTGGGTGCGTATGCGGATCTCCAACATTTTATCTAAACTATTCCAAGCAAGTTTTAAATTTTAAATCTGTAATGAGAAAAAGAAAGAGGGTGGGGGGAAATAAGAAAAGATTAGCCCAGTAAAGTTTATTTAAGTACAAATTATTAAGGAGAGGATGTTTGATTTGAAGTTATGATAAAAGATATAGGATTTTATGTATTTGTCAGAATGTTCAGAGTTGACATCAGAACTACATTTATTATATCTTTATGGTTACCCATAAGATAATTCAAATGAATCGCGCGATAAACTGAGAAATAATGAAGAAATAGTCTGTCAACAACTATAGATTCTTTCTTGTAAGGTGTCCGAGGTTTAAAATGAAATCGATGAAGAAGAGAAGCGCTACTGCTAGCGTACCAACCAACTGTTTGTCGAAGACGCTATCTAATAAAACCCCACAAAACACCGGGTGGGTAGAGGTGAAAATGTTCGGGATTTACCTCGATAATGATCAAAAGGAGAGGTGCAATAATGAAAAATAAATAGATCCCTTGGATAAAAATTTACCATAATGAATAAAAGGAGAGGTGCAATAATCAGACTAACTTATTAGAGATATAAACCGCTTAAAAGGCCATAGTAAATATATAAAACTGGCCATTATTAATGGCCATATGAAGGCCTTTGCGCGTGTCAGAACGTACAAATAAATGTGAGGCTTGCTTCTCATATACTTCAAGCAATTGTCCTCGAAGTAGAGTTAAGCATTTAGATTATGTCCCATATAATTTTTTGATCTGAGTAGCCAATAAAAAACACATTGGTGTTTCGCCATTAATAGGAAAAACACAATTTAACATCTCGTGCTTTTAATTTGGATATGAATTATTGTTTTTCCCAGTATGAAGGAATATAGTTGGATGACCAAGATTTGTCTGTTATATTAAGTGCAAGCATGTAAGATTCTAATATCTATTAGAAACGTTTCCGCCAACATTAAAAATAAATCACTTCAAGACCTTATTGAATTGGTGCATATTGGATTTGAATAGCAATTCCCGTGACTCTAGCTCGCATCGGGAATTAGATATGCTTTGAGGAATGATTGGTCAGATCCAATCTACACAAATGGGTGGCTGCGGTTACGCGGCGGATATAACAAAGTATAAATGTAGCCAATGCATTTCAACATCATAAGGAATGATTTTTAAAACAAAAGTTACCTGAGAGACGACGCTTTACAGACAATGCGCTAGAGAGAAATTTTATAGGCCATGAATTTGAATGGAAGTTTGAATAACTGAACAAAATTAAACATGTACTGATACTCCTTATAGGGGCTCCACCATCGGCTCACAATGGACTGTCGAGCCTGGTTCAATCTCACACAGTCAGGTACCACTTCAAGCAAGTCTGATCAAAAAGTCAAACCGTGGGAATGAGCGAATTATCACAGGTTTATTGTTTACAAATCACACCAACATCTCAGCGAAACTAACCGGACTAGATATATCCTAAAGAGGGCGCATGACGATTACATACAGGAACTCCTTTGCCTGATTATGGAAAGAATGTTGGAAATAGAGGTCAGTGGAAATTGGTTCCTTATGAAAAGGTACATCAGATTGAATGGGGATTAAGAAGAGGTTCATGCTTCTGGAAACCCTGACTAAGAAAATAAATTCCAGCCTAGATTAGTGGCCCTTATGAAGTGATCAAAGTAAATGACAACAAAGTCACCTATACAATAAAATCCGCAGAGGATGGGAAGCATATAAAGCTCACATAAGCAGTTAAGAAGCAGGATTGCCCCTGATATTAATAATAACCGACATTCCAACAATATTGGCGCTAATGAAGATCGAGAATCATGGTCATGATGAGATAAAGTTGAGGAACGTTTTTAATAGATAATGAACGTGGAAGTACCAAATAACTGAAACTGACGAGAATAAATGATTTGAATAATGATGATGATGATGAGACGCATTCCGTTGTAAGAGACTATTAGATATTACTACCATTTAAAAACAAATTTAAAGAACTTGTAAAAGAACAGCGAAAAGATAAATTAGGGTTAGGATACTATAACTCATTAGATAGGAAATAGGAAGAATATAGAATGTAGATACGTACGTACTCGGCGTACAATAGTCACACGGCTCATAATGAAGGAGGAACAATTTAAAATGAATATTTAGAATGGGATAGCCTCTGGAATTTTGATTGAAGAGAGGCGAGAATAATCCGGGTGGGAATCTATGAGAGTCCACCGAAAATTCTGAGGAATCTTACCCATCAGCGACAAAAACCTTTGAAGAAAGCATTCAAAGCGTATTCGACTCCCATAGTGGGATCACCACAACTAGCTGAAGAAGCCGGAAATAGAGCATATTGACATAATGAGCAAAGTGAGAAGATCAGCAATTCTTCCTGATGAGTCTGTCCCTTTGGAAGGTTTCGACGGACGTAGATAATTTAGTAATTGAAACTAACGGATGCTACGTCAAATGACGAGAAAGCAATACTGCGTCTTAGATACTCGGCTCGCGCAAGGGCCTTTGTCAGGACTTACAATCGTCTTTCCTTTATGATAGAAATAGAAGGAAACGAAATAAAATAAGAAAAGATTAAAATAACAATAAACACTTTTGCAAGAAATAAACATAGAAACTACAAAGAAATTAAATGAAAAGCATTTTCCTTGTGCGTCAATACTGGAATTGACGGGATCGTCTGAATTTAACGGATTTCATCTATGTCTTGTTTTTCCCCATCCTAAAAGGTAAAGATATATTGATTGAAGCATATAGAAATCAAATCTAAAAAAAAAGAGAAAAAGATAGAGAAGGAAATTCACACCAGAAAAACACAAATAAGAAGAAACATTTGAAATAAAGAGAAAAAAACTCCTAGCCTTATCAAAAGGGTAAATATTAGAGATTATTGCGTTCTTATTTTTGTGTTTTGCTTATAGTAAATAACTATGTAAATGAATACCGTAAATTTAATGTTGATTTAGTTTTTGTGTTGAGTTTTGAAGCTCTATTGATTGTGTAAGATAATGCATTGGAAACAGATGATTAATTCTTGTTTCTATTTAGCTCCCAGTTTGTGATCCCGAAGAGCCAGGATATAACCATAGTGAAATTGGCATCCCAGCTTTGGAAATCAGTCAGATGATCCATATAACGAGAAGGAAAAATTTAGATCTTCCCGCAAAGGGAATCCTCAGCGGATTTATTTGTCACCTGATTCTGACAAACACTTTTGCAAAAAAATTGTCAGCACCTCCCAAGGTACTTTACCCACATTTGTAGTTTTTTTTTAATAAACTTTTATAACCTGTAAACTTAATTTGAGAGTTGTCTCTAAGACTGAATACTTTATTTCAAAGAAAAGATTTACCTGTAACAGGATAATCAAGTTAAATAGAAAAGAAGATTAAAGGAAAGATATAGAAAATTTTACATCAGAGATTCCAAACTATCACCAATTTAAACCTAGTTTTCTTGTAAAAGAAGATGTATAATTGTATGGATTTTTGCTTATAAATAATTGAAGGGATAAATATAAAGGGAAATTTTTGCAGGGTTAAATATAGAATTTATTAAATTTTATTTTGCAAATAAAATTTCTCATATTACCAATAAAAAATAGTTACCTATACCAAATTTTTACATATCAAGTTAAATATAATTTTTTTATCTTTCATTTTGGTGGAGGGAGAGCCATATCTTTCGCTTGCGTGAGAGTGGAAGTCCTGCTCACTTAAATCATCTTTTAAAGGACGCTTTTGAATTTAAATAAAACACACACACTGGACTC
Organism: Trachelipus rathkii; assembly: GCA_015478945.1. Lineage (NCBI taxonomy): Eukaryota > Metazoa > Arthropoda > Malacostraca > Isopoda > Trachelipodidae > Trachelipus > Trachelipus rathkii. The sequence continues at coordinate 46,452 of JABUQX010017508.1, read as the reverse complement.
CACGCCCCCGCGAAGTCGATCTGTTATTGCTGCCCCTCCTCCACTAGGTGTATATATACCGGTATATAGTATTTTTATTATTATTTTTGTCTTATATAATTTTGATACTTCTTTTTTTTTGTTTTTTTCATTATTTCTTGTTCATATTTTTTTCCATATGGATATATATATGTATGCATATATGCATATATATATATATATATATGATTTTCATTTTTATTTAATTATTAATATTGGTTTTGTTTGGAAAGATTTAATTTTTTTTCTTACTTCTTTTTATTAGTATAATGAACAGATGTCTTATGTGGTTTTTGTTTGGAAAAGATTTAATTTTTCCATAATCTTTTAATAAATATATACGAATTGGTTTATTATCATGGCAGCCGAAGGTATCCATTGTAAGTCTTATATGGTGATAAATAAAATTTGAGTAACAAAGAGGCATAGAGTAAGTAATCTCCAAAATTGCTGTTGCTGCAGAATTCTGAAATATTGACGACACTTGGTGCATACTTTACTTGTGATTTTTTTAGAGCAAATTGATTCAATCTAATATTTTTAATAGGTAACTCATAACATTTAGAAGTAGCTGGATTTTAAAATAGATGATGTAAAGAGCCTGAGGTTAGAAAAAGAAACAACTGTAATTAGATCAAGAGCCTTCCACTGCCAAAAATAAATATATTATAGACTCCACCAACAGAAGAAGTCCACCCAGAGTCGTTAAACACCTCAACGTAGTGGCAGACCCTTCTGAGAAAGGAATCTACCTCATCAAAACTTACAGGTGAGGTGCCCTTCTATTGTGGTGGGGATCAAAAACCTACCACAATATATATATACCTTAACCTTATATATCTTTATATACTCTTTATATAGCATATATACTCTTATATATATATATATATATTGTGCGTCAATACTGGAATTGACGGGTGGGGAGGAATGAAGTGATATTACATTATCCTCTTTTTCCCCATCTTTGCAGATCTAGGAGATTGTTGAATACAAAATAACATATCCATCAAGAGAAGGAAAGAACCAACCAAAAGGTTAAATTTAAAGAAAAATAGGAAGAAAAGGAAATAGTGAAGAGGACAACATTTAAAAAAAAAAAGAAAAAAAGAAAAGGACATTGATTCCTAAACCCTTATCAAAGGGTAAGAATTACTATTGTGTATTTAATATTTATTTTTGAAAATTGATTATAATGGATATAAATTTGTAATGGATTAATGTAAATTGTTGATGGATTGATACAAACTGTTTTAAATTATCGACCATAAATTGAGTAATGTTTGAACTGAAACAGGTGATTAATTCTTGTTTCTGTTCAGGTCCCAGTTCCTGATCCCGAAGTCCGGTATATAACCGTGAGGAGAGGTCAACATCCCAGGTTGGAATCTACATCATCCCAGTCTTGGAACGCATCTCTTCTATTCCTGGTGTCCATAGTGTATGAGATTGAGACTTGAAGAAGGAAAAGGAAACTACTAATATCTTCCCATCACGGGAATCCGCAGCGGAAATAAGATTACCTGAATTACCATCTGATTTGGACGCCTCCTTTTTGCCAATATGTCGGCACCTCTTAAGGTACTCTACCCATATTTGTAAATTTTTTTATTACATTTAATAACTCGTAAACTTAATTTAAGAGTTGTCTCTAAGACTGGATAATTTATTTCAAAGAAAAGATTTACCTGTCACAAGATAATTTACGTAATACAGAAAAGAAGATTAGATACAGAAAATTTTACATCAGAGATTCAAAACTATCACCAATTTAAAACTAGCTTCTTTTAAAAAAGATGTACAATACTAGGGATTTTTGCTTATAAATCGTTGATGAGATAAAAATAAAAGGATTTTGTTTTGAAGGGTAAAAAAAGATCGAATTCTTGTTTAAATTTTATTTTGCAAATAAAATTTCATATTACTAATAAAAAAAAAAAATAGTTACTTATACCAAACTTTACATATCAAGTTAAATATAGAGTTTTTTATCTTTCAATTTTGGTGGAGGGAGAGCCATATCTTTCGCTTGCGTGAGAGTGGAAGTCCTGCTCACTTAAATCGTTAAAGAACGTTTTGCATTAAAATAACACACACACACTGGACGCCACGCTCCCGCAAAGTCGATCTGTTATTGCTGCCCCTCCTCCACTGGGGGGTATATATGTACATATATATAATTACTTAATATTCATTGAATTTTTTATTATTATTATTTTTCGTAATTATCATTTATTTAATTAGTGAATTTATATTTTTATACGTTTCAAGTTTATTATTTTCTCGTTTATCATATTTTTTTTGCCTTATTGCTATATATATGTATGCATATATGCATATATATATATATATATGATTTTCATTTTTATTTAATTAATTAATCTTGGTTTGTTGGAGGAATTTAATTTTTTTTCATATTTTTTTTAATAAATACCATTGAGTGTCCTTTTTTTTTAATTATCAAAGCTGCAGAGGGTTTTATGTAAGTCTAAATAACATTGAGTAACAAGGGGGACAAAGAGTGAGTATCCTTCAAATCGTTGCGGCTGACAAATTCTGAAATATTGCAAAAATATATGTAACATAATTTACTTGGGAGTTTAGAGCAAATTAATCCAGCTTGATAATTTTAATAGGTGATATTTTGAGGAGACGATTAATATAGAGGAGAGAAGGAAAAGTTAAATACTATCAAGAGCCATTCCATGAAGCAAGCAGCTACGGAAAAATTGCCACGCTTCCACCTAGACAGAGATTATATTACCCCCACACCCAGAGAACGTGACTCCTCCTTCGCAGTACAAAATCAGACTCAGTGAGGAGCCTTTCTTGAAGACAAGAGACTCATCTGAATTTACAGGTGTGTACTTGCTTCCATTGTGGTGGGATCAAAAACCTACCACAATATATATATACCGATATATATATATATATATATATATATATATATATATATATATATATATATATATATATATATATATATATATATATATACTATATATATAATATATTGTACATATTATATTTCTTTATAATATAATATATAAAAACAAAAAGGAAATAAAAACAAAAATAAAAATTACAAAATTCAGGAACTATATTTTTTTGAGAGGACATACTATCTCTCTCTCATTCAGGGCTCGTAAATAAAATTTTAATTTAAAATTTGTCCATAAACAAAATTTAAAATTTTAAATTAACTGAATGTTATATAGAGATATTTAAATACATAAGCCATTTTTGAATACGTTTTAAAGTAACATTTAATACAGTAATCAGACATGTTTGCATTTAACATTAAAAATTACTTACAATCTTGATTTAAAAAAAATTCTGATTATAATGTCTTTTGTAAGTGTCTATCACGGGAGATATCGGTTCTATATTGCAACATCGATGCCCGGTGTTCCTTCCTTCTATGGCCGTCCCTAGGTGTATTGCTGTAAAGTTTTAGAGAGTAAAGGAATTTGGTATTTTCTTCTTTTCAAATCTATGGTTTCACCAATATATAAAAAACCTCAATCTTTGCTAGAATCCTTATAGGCTTGAACATTTTTTAATTTCTGAAATCATCATATTTTAAATTTTTGTAGGAATTTTTTTTAGTAGTGTTGGGGACACCTGAAACAAGCATAAAATCTTTAGGTATGTATCTTTTAAAATTGTTTTCAGTTGGAAAAGGCACTATTGATACTTTATTTTAAAATATACCTCCTTAGCCACATTCTACTCTCATAAAAATTTGCGACCTGTAACTCATCCCGCTAAAGGCAATAGAATGGATAGGACATGGGATTCGATGTTACAATATATGAGCTGTATATTCTCCTCGTTCATAGACGCCTCACAAAAACTAATGATAGAATCTTTTTCTAACTAAGAATGGCATAATAATCTTATATGTTTTAAACTGCCAATATTCTTGGTGATTAGCTCTCATAAATGATTTATTTTTTTTTTTAAATTTTCAAAAAATCTTATTTTATGAATAGGTTCTAAAATAACATCACTTAAAACAACCAACTATTTTAACACACTATTTTGTCCTTAATTTTATTGAAAGTTTTATTTTACGAGCCTGAATGCGGGGAGGGCGGCTGTAACAAGTCTGATTTTATAAGCTCCCCGTAACAGCGGTATGTCCTCCCGAAAGTATATAGTTCGTCCGGTTTTTCCTGTAATTTTTATTTTTTTATTTTTATGTGGGGATTTATAATAATACTATATTCACACGTTTATTGTGTTTTTCCTTTGTTTATATTATATATATATATATATATATATATATATATAATATATATATAATATATATATATATATATATATATATATATATATATATATATATATATTATATATAATATATTATATATATATATAGCTTATATATATATATATATATATATATTATATTGATATATATATATAATATATATATTATATATAATATAATATTATATATATATAATATATATCGTTTATTATTATATATACTATATAATATATATATATATAGTATATCTATTATTATATATAATAATTATATATATTATATAGTATATAAATATTTATATATAATTCTATATATAAGTATGTATAGTGATTATAATGAGGGTTGGGGTTGCGGGCTGACTTAGACCACTTTTAGGTATAAAGGTCGGATCTGCCTCGCCGATCTCTCACCGTACTAATGGCACTATTTCTGGAATTTTTTTTTTGTTTTTGTAAATTTTGAAATACATTGCCTTATCAATCGCACACAAAAAATAAATGAAATGGTAATTCTAAATAATAAAAGTTTATTATAAGTTTTTTATAACGCTGAGGTCAGCCTGACCGTGGAGGGGTGAGAGCGGACCAACGACATTGGAGGGGTGAAGCGGACCATCTGTTTAAATTCGTCTTACGTATAATTCAAGTTTAAAGTATTGTGAATTTTTAGCTTAATAGTGAATAATCTGATTGGTGTCGAATGATATTTCAAATCGCCGCATAGCAAATGAAGCGGAAACAATGCCACCAAATGTAGGATGGTAAGTTGAAATTACGATAAGTTACATAGAGGTGGTCGCGATTCAGCCACCTCTCGCTTCAAATAATTTTGACAGTGGTTGGCTTTTTGAATTGCAGTTTTGTTTTATTAAAATTTCTTTTTTTTTTAAAAAGTATTGGCCCAAATATCTTCGACCTTTTTTTATAAGGTTTAAATTAAACTTAAAGCCAAGAAGGATCTTCAAAATACTACGTAAAATATCGAATAAAACAATTGGTGGTCCGAGTCACCCTCCATCAATTTTTATGGCGGGGTGAATGCGGACGCAAGTTAGGCCCGTTTTTTTTGCCCTAATACTGTTTTTGGAATCAAAAAAAATTCTTTGGCCAGTTTTAAAGCTAAACATACTCGGTGTAATCCACTTGAAAAAATAATTAAGAATCCATCCCCAATTTTTCAATTTTAATAACGGAAGTTAAAAAAAACAACATTTTATCAAATAAGTGAAATTCTGATGAAGGAACATTTTGTACCCTAATTTCTAGCATTTTTTAAAAATATAAAAACTTTCTAGAATTAAAAAGGATGTATCTAAATCAACTTGTAAGTCACTGACGCGTGGCTGAATTAATGAGCAAATTTTTTTTTTTTTTTTTTAATTATTTTTTATTTTATTTAGAGTGGACCGAATCACCCCGCCTAAAGAGGTGGGCCTGGTCACCCCGCCCGACGCTATATATATATATATATATATATATATATATATTGAGATGGATCATATCTTAATGTCTTATTTTTCCTACCCCACAGATAACTAACAGCTGAAGAAAACTCGACCAGAGAGTTAACCTCCTACTATAGAGAGGAGAGAAAGTAAAAAAAAATAGTATTGATTATTCCCATAATTGAAGGACGCCGAAGATTTAAACACCAGGAACATTGCCTTTTTTCCCTATAAAGGGTACTATAAGTTGTTTATTGTTTTGTTTTCTTAAATTAAATAATTGAAGGAAATAATAAAATAATAGTCCTGATATTATTAACATTATATAGATTAAAAGTAAATGAACAAAATGAAATTATTAAATTTGTTTGCTGATTCTTTGAAGTTAAAGTTAGATGTTGAATGAGATGTAATTATAAATATTCAATTAAATCAAATTAAATTAGAAAGGTCAAAATTCAGTCAAATTAAATTAAGTAAAATGAAATTGAGTATCTATGAATTCAAATAAGTACGATTTTAGAGTAACGAAAAAAAAGTTTATTAATTGTCTGAATTCTTTAATAAATTTAATAAAATGTAAATTCTGGTGAGATGGAGGAGATTTATTGACAAGCTTAATTTTTATTTTTTTGCTCTCAGGTTCCGGATCATAGAAGCTTTCCTGGGTTTGAAGCGAGCTGTTCCATCTTACAAGCGGCAGATACTTTCAAAAGA
>JABUQX010017508.1:22500-35000 GCA_015478945.1 Trachelipus rathkii | reverse complement strand
GAAAAATTGTGGATGGATTTTTATTATTTTTTTTAGTGGCCTACACTCCGATATGTTAGCTTAAACTAGCAAATGTAAATTTTTTGATTCCAACAGTATTAGTGCAAAAACGGGGGCCTAGACTTGGTTCGAATTCCACCCCGCGTAAAGAATCTAATGGAGGGGTTGACTCCGAGATCCACCATTGTTTTTTCGTATTTTACGTATTATTATTTATTATTGACATTTTTATAACGTATAATTAATTTAAATATAAAAATAGAGCTATCACCGCTTTCTATATTAAGTGAATTTTCCTCAGTGTTCAATTAAGAGAGAAATTTGAGCTGCAAAATATATATAATGCGCCAACTGGAGAGAGACGACATAGAAATGTTGAGCTCAAATATTTTGAGCGAGAGGGGCTCTGAGATATGCGTGGAACCACCTTAGTTTCTTTTATTGACTTATTTTATTTATCCCTTATTCAGGACACCTATTTATACTTATTAAGCAATTTTAATATGTAAATAATATTGAAATATAACACATATAGACATGAAAGATTGGAAATTTATATGTAAGAGACGAATTTATAAAAACAGATGGTCCGAGGTCACCCTCAAATGGGTGGTCCGCTTCACCCCTGCTATGTCAGGCCTGAACTGACACGGAGAGAGACTTTATTAGTACAGAGGATTTCATGGTCTTCATTTTTAACCATTGCATGACCGACTATAGGGCCGTGATTTACAAAAAAAAATTTCAAGAAAGTGCATTAGGGGAGAGTCGGGGAGACCAGTTATGCCTAGAAGTGTGGTGGGAAGTCACAGGAGTGCGCGCCTCCTGACGCGATTAGTCGAGTAGACTATATATGTATACAACGCCCGAATATATCATGTATATTAATAGTATATATAATATATACGCGAGGATCAAATCTGTGTAAGTATTTATGTAGATTACGTGCCCTCTCGTATACTAGTATACAATTATCGATAACGACTAGCCAGTATTAGTTCATCGTCAGTATATTGAGTGTATTAAGAGGCTATATACGTAAGGAGTACACATAATAATCATATTTGTGTTATTGTTTTATTAAAAAGAAAAAATTATTTTTAATTGGTTACTTATTGATTGAGAGAGTTATGTCACAATAATTCTCGTGTGTAAGAGGAAATACTGTCTTTTTTTTTCGAGTATGTTATCCGTGTAGTACAGATATACAATCTATAAGGCAGAACAGCAGCACACCCACACACACTTGGGTATATATAAGAGACTTCAAATTGTCGATTATTAGAAAATAATTAATTGCTATAGTACATGAGAGAGGAGACAAGAGCGAGAGAGTCCCTAAGAAAATATGAGCAAGGATGATGTGTATTCTTACTAACACTTGGTGAGAGAGTGTTTTTATAATATTTTTAGGTAATATATATAGGAGGCTAGTATTATCTCTGTAGGAGTGAGAGAGAGAGAGCCACCGTAAAGAAAAATAGAGATCTTTAAATAAGTTGCTGAATTTAAATAGACCACTTGTTCGAATAAAAACCACGGTGTACTGAGAGAGTAATATGTATAATAAGATCATAGTCGTATAACTAGAACAGAGGGGAGAGACGATCGCAAGTGAGAGAGTATTTTGAACTCAAAATCTTTGATCAACTCAACTAAAGTTCGGGCTGTCTCACACACATATAAGGTGTACGTTAACTGAAGTAGTTACTCTATAGTTTCACAGTTTTCCATCACAAGGTTAACACAAAAGGTTTATCAACAATTCACAATATGTGGTTTCTTTTTCCTAAAGTTAAAATACAAGTTTTTATAGTTTTTTTTTATTTTTTATATTATGCTTATATAAGAGAGAGAGAAGGTGAGAAGATCATGCGGGTTTTGAATAACTTCTCCGAAATATCAATGTTATAAAGCCGTTTGTTTTTTTGCATTTGATGCTTTTCGAACACATATTCATAAGAAATTGCTAGGCGTCCCAGTTTAGCACTGCTAGCTTGAGTCAAACTTAAGTATATATCGTTGAAAGATGCTCAGTCAATAGCAGTAAGGACTCCTTAATTCTGTAAAGGTGATGAGTGACTATGAGCAATGGCATTGACCCAGATTACAACAAAAAGGATGTTAGAAAAACACAAAAGACAAGCTGGCGGCTGTTCCATTTCCCTTCTGAATTGATGAATGTTCATTATATGAGGAGAGCGCTCTTAAATCGTAAATTTCTTCCCAAGTGGATAGATCAAGATCTACATGCACTACAACACATTGTGAGACGTCCCAGACCACTCAGATATGCTGTATTACTATGATACAAACCACATGTTTTAACTATCTCTAGGTTTCTATATCAGTGCGTAGGGAGAGACAGCACACAGTGCCACTCACACAACTGATTCCACAATTTGTTTGTTAACAAAAGTGGACTGTTTGTTATGGAGAAAAAAGCACATTTCCGTATTGTTTATGCCACAAGTATTCGGTGTAAAACTGGGTAAGCATTTCTTTATTTACCTAGGTTAGGTGCAGTTCAGGCATGGGGGAGTAGGGCTTTAGGTGGTAAATGAAAGGGTTAGGAATTATGTTTTTCAGGAAATATTTGGTTTTTTGGATTTTGTGGAGAGAATTTCTGGTAATAAAAATATTTTTTGCAGCATGATGGAGTTCACCTTGAAGTCGTAAAGGTGTTTGAGCTTCAGTAACCGAGTTTGGAGACTTGTTTTAGCAAAAAACAAGTAAAGTTGGGGGTGGTGGGCTAAATCTGGATAAAATTAATAGCAATGTAACTGTAATAGTGGGAGATAAAAAAACTACTGTTGTTACAGTAAATAATTGAATGAAGCAATAAAATAACAGCATTTCGAGTATCAAATGTTTTTACACAAATGCTCATTGCCTTAGAAATAAAAAAGATGAGCTGATTAGTTATACCATAAATGAGAATCTAGACATTATTTGCATAACTGAGGCATGGGTTAATGAAGAATTATATGGAGACTCCTTTCAGGAATATGAAATTGAGGGATATTCACTTTATTTATACCAGCGTAAGGGAAAGAAGGATGGTTGGTGGTTTGGCCTTTTATGTTAAAAGCAATATTCAATCTGTACTAATGACTGACTTAAAAATTAATCATATTGAATCAGTGTGGGTAGATATCCTTATATACTTGAAGACTTAAACATTAAGATCTAGAGACAGTTAGAAGCCCATGGCCTATGCGAGACTGTCCCATGTCAACCCACTACCCAAACATGCTCAATGCAAATCCACAAAGCACCTAGGGTTGGTCAAATTGTGTAACTACAAATACAACAACCAATTGGCTTAGTCAAACTAAATGATTATATATATATCGAGTATATGAGAGCGCCTAGTAAACCAATCTGGGGTCTCATCATCACTGTACATGACTAAGGAGTGAGACCATCACACACTATCAATAGCTGAGCTGTACCAGAGGAATATCCATCTAAGTGTTACGCATTTAAGCGATAGATTCTTGAGCTCCCGGCAACACCATGCCATTCAAAGGAGAGTCTATATGACTCTTTCTGTAAATGATATAGCAGATATCGATTGGCACTACACGCACAACCTCCTCTGGGCAGACTATCCAAAATTTAAAACCCTTATTACTGATGCATGCTTCGCTTATATCAAGATTTGCATGCTTGTCTTCTTATTTTCTTATTATGCCCCCTGGTCACCTTTCCATGTTCCTTACTATGAAAAAGATGTTATTTTGGTCTCTGATTATGATATAGATGTTAAATTTTTATAGACTGTGTATGCCATGTCCCCCACTCTGAGAAATCTCCTTTCTACAGAAAACATTCCTAAGTCCTTCAGCCTCTCCTCATAGCTCTTACCTCAAACGCCACAGGAATGGATCCGTTGTTTGCTCTAGCGGTTCGCACTCCTGCTAGCTAGCGGCTCTAAGTCTTTCTTTAGAATAAGATGCGGGCCCAAACTTGTGGCAACAATGCGTCTATTACTGGCCTAACATAGCTATATAAAGCTTTTAACTTATTACTGGGTCATTGCTCTTGTGAAACAACATTGGATTATTATGCCAGCATCCTTATTAGCCTTATTTCTAGCTTCCAAACACTGTTTCTATACTTTCATATTACTGCTTATAATCACACCCAAGCCTTTTTCTTGTTCCACAGGACTCAGCCCAATCCTCCATTCATATCGTAGTTTTAAAACTTTATTTGAGTACCTAGTGAAGAAACCTACACGTTTTTACTATTAAAATTCATTTGCCACTATCTGCCCACCCCAGAAGTTTTCAAGATCATGTTGGAACTTTGATCATCTTCCACTATTCGTAAAGCTAGAGGTGGCCAATCTTTAAGATATCATCTGCAAACTTAGAAACTCTTTGCATTTAAGTCCCTGGCTAAATCAAATGTAATATATATGAGGAACATATAGTGGCCCAGCACTGAACCCTGTGGGCACACCAGCTCGAGTCGAGAGTTGATCGCATGATGAATGTTTAAGATAATGCAAGTGTCAGGTGTGTGTATCTTTCATAATGGCGTTTTCTAATTTCGCACGGATGACTGCACATACGCGACTCTTGAGGATCGTATGCGCACGACCACGAGCTGACGTATGTGTGCAGCCACACACCGAGCATCTCAATAGACAACTTTAATATATTAAGAGCGAGGGATTATCAATAACGCTTCTACGTCAATTCAGGTCTAAATATACGAAATAACGGGATCTCCGTCGGAGCCACACTGACAGTCAGTATATGATTCTATATGAATGTTACACACACTAAAAGGGCCCTTGTGTTTGGTCAACAGCGCAATCGATACCCTAAGCCACTTTTGACGTGATGACAAACCCGGGGCTGGGAGTGTCATACGATGGTGCACACCTAGCTGCTAGTGTACTATCTGTAAGACACACTAGCGTCTCGGTGAGGCTGATTAGTACATTCTTAGTTAGTCGATGTTGACTATGGCAGAGCATATTTCTTACAACACAAGGAGGATGAGGCATACACTACACCTACTAGACATTGTCCAAGTGCTTATATATCGCAGAACCGAGACGAAATACCGTTATAAGTAGGCATCTGGGTGGACTGCGTTATCCTACAATGTTAGTGCGACAACTATGAATTGCCACTATGTTTGTCACATCAGTGTCACTCTAGACATGGTACCTGTCACTCAAATTTATATATCGGGGCTTATAGAGCATATTCAACATAAATTCCAGGTATTGCAATTGGCTGAGATGAGCCATTAGCACCATCTTTCGAGGATCTAGAATCAATGCGGGTGCCACACACATCGCGATGTATTCGACATCGCTATTTAACTGATCAATGATGTTCACTAATGTGCATAGCAACAGGGAGAGATGATTACCACTCAAATTTTGCAAAGAATAACCTGTAAGTAGTATTTGTTACAGTGCATTATATAGAATTTAGATCCCTCGGATGCCAATGAGATATGTATTCTAAATCTTTGCTTGACACGCTAACTGGGTGAAACACTGAAGCAAAATAAGCATGAAAATGTTGACCAACTCTTATCTGAACTCACTAAAATTTCATCAATTTTAATTGGACCATTTCCTAATTCTTACTTTTAAATTTATAGAAGCTAAACTTCTTCAGGTTACATAAAATGGTAACTTCACGGGAGTCTTGGCAATTACATGGGCCGTCTCATCTGTCCGTTCTTATTAGGGACTGGTTATAAACGATGACGTCTGGCTTCTATGACACTGAGGTAGATGTCGTCTAAAAGAGCTCACGACACATTAGAGAGAATATATGTTATATTCCACACTGAAGCAGTCAGTTGCTTCACCGGACTATCATACAAGGTTTTCGAGTGCATCGTATCACAGCCACTCTAGCATGGGTTTATCTTTCGACAAAAGCGATGAGAACTTTGCATGCAAACATATTCCTGAGCGTTATATATATTTCCAACATGAATAAAACAGTTTTTGGGTCTTTAAACTCTTTATCCCAGTCAGTTATCCTAAGCATGTCTCGTAATTTGGCAAAATCACCATGTTCGGGGGAAATCTAGAGAGCCTTTCCTTAATTAACTTGCATTTTGGGCCAGATATTCACATTTATATTAAAATTAATATAATTATGTCACTGGAGTCCTAAATTCTTCCTCAACTCTAACTCACAACTCATATAAATAAGAAATATATACTTAATTAGCCGCATGTCCATTTTAAGACCGTCCCAGTCAACCAATAAAAATTAATAATTAAGAAGCGCATTGGCCCCTCTATGAATGTCCCAGTCAACTTCATAAGTTAATGTAAAATAATAAATGGGAATAATACTTAAGGAAGCGCAAGAGCCTTTCTAAATTCATATTGAATAAAATAACTAATTAAAAATAATAATAAGAAGCCCGCATTGACCCCTCTAGAGTGTCCCAGGTCAACTCATAATTAAATAAGAATACTTTCCAAAAGGACCATATGGTCTTTTTAGACGGTCCCGTAAAACCAATAAAAATTTAATAATAAGAATCTGCATTTGGCCCTTCTAAGAATGTCCCAGTCAACATTTAAAATAATTAAATAACAAATAATATTGTGATATAGCCGAATGGGCCTATCTAGACAACTTCACGCCTATTCTTACCTCCTCAAAGCCAAAAATCTACCTTCTCGTTGCTTTTACGTTGCGCCCTCTTCAGCATATGTCTTTTTTAATAAGGGTGCTGAAGTTGTAGACAATATTCAAGTAACTGGCCTAGCATGTATATTTATACGATGTTGTACATTAAACGATATATATATTTGTCTGCATTCTGCATTGGTTTTCAATTTTAAACCTGGGCCCTGGCTCTTGGTTCAAGAATCTTGGTGTGGAAGCAGTGGAGCAGAACATTAAAGAATGTATACCAGCTTACGGTTGCAGTGCATGGTTTGTTGGATATTGAAATTTTTTTTTATTAAAACTTCAATTAACATATTCTATTAATACGGAGACCAATAAATTTTCATAGTAGAGCATGGACAGGCCAGGGGGCATAATAAGAAATTAACGAAGGAGGCATGCATCTTGAATAAGAAAGCATGCATTCCAGTAAAAGGGTTGGTTAAATTTTGGGAATGGTCTGCTCCACAGAGTTGTTGATGTGACTCCGATTTGCAACATTTAAGAGGGTTGGATAGGTATATGCATGGGTTTGGGTATCAATTATAATATATTTTAGCCGGATGCCAAATTGGCGGTTTTTAGTTTACAGTAGCAGGTAGTTTATTAAATGTTAGACTGCATGTGGTGACCATTAACATAAGTTAAGTTAATGCATGTGGATGGTTTGGGTATCAATATATATATATAATTATTTTTGACTAAGCCAAATTGGTGGATTTTTAGTTACAGGAATTTGACAAGCCCTTAAGGTGCTTTGTGGATTTGGATGAGCATGTTTGGTTAGTGGGTTGATCTGGGACAGTCTCGACAGGCCCATGTGGCTTCTTACTGTCTCTATATTCCTTAATGTCTTAATGTCTTAATGTCTCACCCACCATACTTTCATCGTTAGTTAATATTAAGTCTAGTAGTGCATCGTGTTCTTGTGGGTTCATGGACCCATCTGGCCTCAAAAATAGTATCCTAGTATACACATTTTATAAATACTGAACTAACTATGGTCCGTATTAGACAAGGAATCCCATTGAAAATGCCAGGAAAATTAAAATCACCCATTATGACTATACCTTTTTCTTTACTGTGGCATGCTGTCTCATTTTCTTTACAAATTCTTGAGTCTATTCTGACTCTGGCCAGGAGTCTATAAAATCCCCTATTCTATATGAATTTATTGAACAAGATATCTACCATACCGATTCAATATCATGATTAGTTTTAAAGTTCAGTCATTAATACAGATTGAATATTGCTTTTAATATAAAGGCCACACCCCCACCCTTCTTTCCTCTACGCTGGTATAAAAGTGAATAACCGTCTATTTCATATTCCTGAACGGAGTCTCCATATGAATCTTCATTTAAACCATGCTCATTGTTACGCAAATAATGTGAAGAATTCTCATTTATGGTATAGTACTATCAGCTCAAATCTTTTTATTTCTAAGCTACGAGCATTTGTGAAAAGCATTTGATATAACGAAATGCTGCTTATTTTTATTTGCTACATCCTTTATTTGATATGTAACAACACTGAAGTTTATTTATAACACGACTATAACCGTTACCATTGCTATTATTTGTATATCCCAATTTAGCCCATCACCCCCAACTTACCTATTTTTTTGCTAAACAAGTCCCTCCAATCTGGTGCGAAAAGCCCAACAGACCTTAACGACTCAGAGTGAACTCCCATCCGCTCAAAAGATCCCTATCTAGAAACTCTCTCCACAAATCCAAAAACCTAATTTTCCTGAAAACGATAAATCCTAATCCTTTCAATTTACACCTAAAGCCCTATAAAACTCCCCATTCTCCTGACCTGCACTAAACCTAGGTAAAATCCCAGAAATCATGCACTTCTTCCACTAGCTTTCATCTTCTGATCAATCTCCTAAATTCTGCTATAATTCTTCTGACCTTCTATGTCCAATATCATTTGTACCCACATGCCAAATTCAGCATCTGATCAACATTTGTAGAAACAATCTCTCTATCTATCCTATCCACGATATCACTCACTCTGGCCCTTGGAACATCTCCATTCGTTTTTCTTATTCATCTTACTTTGGAAAAGTCCCTATCTAGGTCATCGTTCATAGAGTCTCCAATTTAGCAATTTTCAGTCCTTCCCTTTAAGAAAACTCAACATTAACCATTGGCACTCTCTGATCCCTCCCTCAGTTAGGAATAGTGAAGGAACATGCATCAATTCAAGAATGATCTTGATAAAGCCTTCTTGGGGTGGGTCAGATAATGGCAAATGAATTTTAATAGAAAAAAGTGTAAAGGTTCTTACCTAGGTTACTCAAAATAAAAGTTTTAACTACGATATGAATGGGGAGTGGCTTGAGTCTGTGGACCAAGAAAAAGATTTAGGTGTGATTATAAGCAGTAATTTGAAAGTAGCTAATCAATGTTTTGGAAGCTAGAAATAAATGCTAATAAGATGCCCTGGTTATATAAAATCGCAAATGTTGTTTACAGAGCAAGGAGTAATAGTAAAACTTATAAAGTAGCTTATGTTAGCCAGTAATAGAGTATTGTGCACAAGTTTGGGCCCGTTATTTAAAGAAAGACTTAGATATGCTAAGAGGGTTGAAACGTAGAGCAACAAGGATGATTTCTGGGTTGAGGGTAAGAGCTATGGAGGAGAGGCTGAAGGAGTTTAGGGAAATGTTTTCTGTAGAAAGGCGAATTCTCAGAGGGGAACATGATACAAGTCCTACAAAATATTTACATCTATGGATAATACAGAGACCAATAAATTTTTCAATAGTTAAGAACATGACAAGTGACCAGGGGGCATAATAAGAAAATTAAGAAGAAAGCATGCCATCTTGATATAAGAAAGCATGCATTCAGTAATAGGGTTGTTAAATTTTGGAATAGTCTGCCAGAGGAGGTTGTTGAGTGTGACTCGGATTTGCACTGTTAAGAAACCGGGTTTAGATTCGTTATTGGATGGTTTGGGTATCAAGTATAATATATTGACGTAAGCCAAATGGCCGTTTTAGTTATAGCAGTTTATTGTTTATGGCATGTGGACCATAATCTTAGTTTAATTAATGCTGTGGATGGTTTGGGTATCATATTTATATATCATTAGTTTTGACTAAGCCAAATTGGTGGATTTGTAGTTACAACAAATTGACAAGCCCTAGGGTGCTTTGTGGATTTGCATGAGCATGTTTTGGGTAGTGGGTTGACTGGGAAAGTCTCGATAGGCCCATGTGGCTTTTTACTGCTCTATATTCCTAATGTCCTCATGTCCTAATGTCCATCTGGAAGACAGTCGAACCTGTTACTGCAGGTCACAGGCTGATTGACTTTCAAGATCCTCATCTTTAAACTATTATTTCTATTTCCTATAACTCTATATTTATCTGCAGACCTATTTTCAACTACTTTATCCTTTTCCCCCTCATCTTCCTGCCTAGGTGAATCACACTATTCCTGTGCTATCCCCTATAATCCCGCTCCCTCCTCGCCTCTACATCACTGCTAACTTTTCCTAACACTTCGCCTCCTTGCTCAACGAAAATACTTCTCTTTCAAATCCATTATGGACTTGTCACTTTTGTGGGGAATCATATAGTGATGAAATACGACCACAACATTCCTGCAATTCTATAACACCTTTAGGGCAGCTATTCACATAATTCACCTCTAAGTCCACAGATATCACACAGAGCATACATACTTTAAATAATATCTTTAAAACAAGTTAAAAATTTGAACAAGCTTATATCTAGCTTAGCCCAGGCCAGGGATATATAAAAATTAATTTTTTTTTTTTTAAGGTAGTAGGCCTAACAGTAGTCCAACTTGTACCAATTATTTCACCAACTACAGTTTACTAAATATCACTAAGGCCTAGAAAGAAATTAATAATCTTAAAACAAAACAAGCTTGAATATAGATAGCCTAGGCCCTAGGCTAAGTCAATATAAAAAATTATAAAATAGGCTTAACTTAGACTATGGCTCTGGTAAACTTAATTTAGTCTAAATTATCACAAAACCAATATAACAATTGTTAAAGACTATAGTTAAATGCAGAAAAGCTATTTAATAATTCAAATTAACCTGCAAACACACAGTATAGCTACAGGAAATCTCTTACTACTCTAGCCTATTGTTAACCTATGAAACACTGACTGAGTCCAATACTCAACTAAATTAAATTAATAACAGAAATAATCACAATAATAAGTACACAAATTTCTAAAATCCACAGTTAAATTTTCCTGGCCATTCAGTTTGGGAATTTTCCTTGTCTAAATATGGACCATGTAGTTCTGCATCATAAATTGTATACTAGATAAGCTTTTTTGACCCAGATGGTCCAAGACCCACAAGACGATGCACTATATAGACTTATATTAACTAATGATGAAAGTATGGTAGATGAAGTTAGAGTTGAGGAGAATTTAGGACTTAGTGACCATAATATAATTAGATTTAATATGAATGTGATATCTGGGCATAAATTGCAAGTTAATAAGGAAAAGATCTTATAGATTTCCGAAATGGCGATTTCACCAAAGTTTCGAGACATGCTTAGTACAACTGAGGGATAAAGAATTTAAAGACCAAAACTGTTTTATCATGGTGGGAACATTTTAAAACAATTTTAATTGAAATTCAGCAGTATGTTTAAAGAATAAAACCCATTAGGGGTGGCAGAGAGAAAACCTGTTTGGTGGAATAAGAGTAAGGAGAGAAAATTTAATTGAAAAGCGTAGATGTTTTACAATATTCAGGGTTAGTAAATAAGGGAAGATGATAGAAAATTCTAGAAAAAAGAAATGAACTTTAACCAGTCAAATTAAGAAAGGCAAAGAGAGAGGCAGAAATTAATTTAGCAAGGAATAGTAATAAGAACCTGAAGAAGTTTTTTAGCTTTTATAAATTTAAAAGTAAGAATAGGACAATTGGTCCAATTAAAATTGATGAAAATTTAGTGAGTTCAGATAAGGAGTTGGTCAACATTTTCAATGCTTATTTTGCTTCAGTGTTTACTGAGGAAAGATTAGATAATAGTTCAGAGACTAATAGTTCTTGTATGCATGTAACAAATAGACTTACAGAATTTGAATTTGATGTAAAAGATATTAAACGTTTATTAGAATCAATATTGATGCCAAGTAAAGCTGCAGGCTCCTGATGGATATAATGGTAGATTCTGAAAGAGGGTAGTAACAGCATTGCAAAGGCACTGTATTTGGTTTTTAAGCGATCTATAACATTTGGTGAGGTACCAGATGACTGGAAAACAGCATATGTTGTGCCTAGGGTTGGGATTAAAAAAAAAACGTTCGTTTTTTTTAAAAAAAAAAACACGTTTTTTTTTAAAAAAAAGACCAAAGGCCAAATTTTTTTTTTTTTTTTTTTTTTTTTTTTTTAAATTACTTTTTTTTCATATATATCAAGTCTTTTTAGGGTATTTAGCATTAAAATACAGTAAATACAATATGTTAAAAGAGGTATCAATATATAAGTAAGATTTTTATACTTAAGTGAAAGTTTATTTGTCTCTAGGGCATATAATATTAACATTCAGCTGATCTGAATATTATATTATTATATATTATTATTATTATTATATTTATTATATTAATTATTTTATTAATATAATTTATATATTATAATTATATATATATATATATATATATATTATATATATATAATATATATATAATATATATATATTAAATATATATATATATATATATATTTTCCATATAACCTTTTTTCTCCCAAGACTGGTGGTAAGGTGGGCGTAAAAAGCATCGGAAAAGAAAGGCAAGTAGAAGAATAATACAAAA
>JABUQX010017508.1:12500-17500 GCA_015478945.1 Trachelipus rathkii | reverse complement strand
AGGGTTTCTGTCTTATCTCATACTTTATTCCTTACTTTCATTAATATGATCTCACCTGCCATCTAAACTCTATCCACTGATATATTTGGTGTTGTTTTGTGGCTCGGGAGTTGATGTGCGTGTGTATGCACTGTCATTGCTTCAACCTCATTTCAGTTCCCGCTTCTCCTTTTACCTCTTAAATAGCCTCTCAATCTTATCTTTCTGATTCTTATTCTGTCTGACTGGAAAGAATTTCCGGATGGGGTCGTCTCAAACTTGTGAAATTTCAATTCTTACAAACCAGCTTCTGCAAATCTTCCTTCTCTAAAACGCCAATTCAACTTTCCTGTCTCTTTCGACCGTTCTCTCGTCTCTCCTGTTGAAAATAAACATCCTTGGCCTTAGCATAAACAAAAAATGTCTTGGAAACCTCATGTTACAATGGTTGCCTAGGGCGGCCTCAAAGGACTGGAAGTTCTGTTAAGACTGCAAGACTTTTTTTCCCCTCTTCTCAGTTGGCTCCAGCCTAACAAGGGTTCTCATCCGCCCTTGTACTGGAAGTACTGCTCTCATATCTGGGGGGGAGCTCTGGTTTCCCCTGGCTTTTGGACAGGGTCGAATCAAAGGCCAAAAGTCTTTTAAACACTGTTATGTGGTGCTTTTATCTCTATTCTATAGTTGCACCGGCCAGCGGCAAATGCCCGAGGAACTTATCATTTTGCGTACACCACTTTACGACGAACGCCCCTCGTATACACAGGATTGCTGTTCTGTGTTTGATATTTGGTGGTTGGATATGGTAGTCCCAGAGCTAAGTTCACTGTGGTGCTTCCTTCTTTCCGCCACCTCGTTCTGTGGAATTCCTCTTCATCTTCTGTGTTTCCTGCTGTATTTAACCTCCCTCTACTTTAAAGCCTGCATCTGTGCTCATCGCGTAAGTTTGGCCAACGAGAGTGAAACTTGAGGCGTACTACTCCCTCTCCCTTGAATAGGCTTGAAACTGTGAATGGTGGTGACAACTGTAAAAAAAAAATCTTAGGTGGGCAGAGATATGTGGCAAATGAAGTAAATCCCCTACTCACCCCATCCTAAACATCATTTAGATTATCCCAAAAAATTCGCACTTCTTCACATTACCCTCAGATGGACCATATGTTCCAACCACACTTATCAAATGTATTCAAATTTTAAATTTTAAGCTTTTAGAATTCCTAGTACTCACACAAACAAATCTACCATAGCTCTGTACCACAAGTCACTCATTAGAATTGCAAATTCTTCTATCCCCTCCATTTCTTTAAACATCAACACAAACACATTTCAACCACACCACTCATTTTTCACCGTTTCCTTCCATCTTTGTTTCAGTCACAGGCTAGCAAATCAAATTTGCCCCTTTTAAATACACATCCATAACCTCTCTCCTCTTCTCCTCAACATTTATTCCTCTGACATTCCATGTATCCCATAACGATTCATACATTTTCGCCGAAAAGAATAGAACGCCGCTTACGGCGATCATGAATCCTCTGTCTCTGAGCTTTGGCATTAGCATTCCGGCAAAAGATAAGTGGTGTAAGTGGGCAGCCAACCAACTACCACCATCACTTATATGTACCGGAACTGAAATGCTTACCCAATTTTAGCATGAATTTTGTGTATAAACTATCATGATTTCATCATAAAAGTTACTTTGGTTTACAAACAATTGGAATCAGCCATTTTGATGGAGCACGTGGTTTGGAATAAACAGAAAAAATAGCGAATGGTTTATATTACAAATAATTATTCAAACTATTGTGATGAGTTTATCGATTTGGAAAGAATTTACATTTAATCTAAGTTTTCATTGAATGAATCATTCATAAACCAAACGGACCTCACCACGCCGCCATCTTGTTTGTTTACATTTTTTCGTAAGTGCTTAAATTCGGCAAGCACGGGAAATAACAACCTTACAGAATTAAGGAAATTTCCTTACGTTTTGGTGAGCATTTTTTTTCGTTTTTTTTGCGCTAAGTTTGACAAATATGAACGCAAACCTCGAGCATTTCTTACTTTCGTAAGCACAAATAGAAACGAAAACGCCTATTTAACATATTTTAATGGTGTGAAGCCGTCTATTTTAATTAAAATAAAGTTTTCTTTTGAATTTTATCAAAAAAGACCGTTATAGTTTTTGGTCATTTGGCTTACGCTGGATAAGAAATGCTCACTCAGTTTTAGGACGAATTTCGTGCATAAACGAACGCTTGCTTTCAAACATTTGGAATCAGCTGTTGTGATGGACCACGTGGTTTTGGAATAAACAAAAATAAAAAAATAACATTATTTTTTTCTTTTATATTGTATCTAGTTAAAGAATCTTCTTGCAAATTGTAATCATGTTAAATCATAAAAGATAGTAGCTAAACTTTATTAATACTTACTGGAAAATGTAAATGGAATATTTTTTGAATAAACATTAACATAAAAAAGTTATTAATATTATATTTCATTTACTATTCCTTAAAGATACTATTTTAATTTATATAATATACTTGGGCATACCCAAATATGAAATAAATGACTAAGTATTGGTTGTACAGGGAAATGAGGGAATGCAATCCTGAGTTGCCTAGCAGTAAACAAACGTTCTATCTTATTACTGTGTATTTATTATATTATGATGTATATAATGTCGCAACCACACATACTTTTACCTATTCACTTAAATTTAACTTTTAGAATTCTAGCACTCACACACACAAAATCTACCATAGCTCTCTACCATAAGTCGCTCATCAGAATTGCAAATCTTTCTATCCCCCTCTCATTTCTTTAAACACCAACACAAAAACATTTCACACCACACCACTCTTTTCACCGTTTCCTTCCATCTTTGTTTCAGTCACAGCTAGCAAATCAAATTTGCCCTTTCTAAATGCATCCATCACCTCTCTCCTCTTCTCCTCAAATCATTTATTCCTTGCATTCCATGTAATCCCAATACGATTTCAATACATTTTTTCGCCGAAAGATAGAACGCCGCTTACGGCGGCGATCACAACCTCTCTGAGCTATGCATAAGCCATTCCTGCAAAAGATACAGTGGTAGTGGCAGCCAACCACTACCACCATCACTTTAGTTTGCCTTCCCAGAACACACGCAGACATACGATGGTCGGCCATTTTTTCTCCCCCACACATAGGATATAAGGGATAGGGAATGTCTGTAAGATGTTGTCTAGAAGAGTTGGTGTGGATATAATATGTGTATATGATATGTGGATAAAAGATGGTGTCTCAAAGATGTTGTCTGGAGGATGAGTTTGGATTAACGCAGAACAGAAAGGCGACCCATTAGGCACTGGAATGTATAATATAATGTAATATAATATTATATAATATTATATATATATATATATATAATTATATATATAATATTATATATATATAAATATAATATATATATATATATATATATATATATATGTATATATTGTTTTAATATTGACCAAAATTCGTAATATTTGCTGAATTAACGGCAAAATAATCGGTCAAAATTGCGTGACGATGACGATTGGAAAAAAATATGCCGATTTTTGCCGATGACGAGGACGATGACGATTAATCGTCCCATCAATTATATATATGATATATAATATATATATATATTATATATATAATATATATATATATATATATATATATATAGTATATATATATTATATATATATAATATATATTATACAATCAGCATATATATATACACTGTATATATATAAAATCCGTATTAATAGTCAATATTTTGGCCTAGAAGGGGTATTGGTAATACAACTGTATAATTTAAAACATCTTTAATATAAACATAAAAAGAGGTAATTTTAAAAAAAAAAACAAAAAAAACATTTTTTTTTAAAAAAAAAAACCGTTTTTTTTGCAAAAAAAAAAAACAAATTAAAAAAACCGTGTTTTTTTCAACAACCCTAGTTGTGCCTATTTATAAAAAAGGTAGTAAGGAAGATTTGGAAATTATATAGCCAGTTAGCTAACATCTCTGGTGGTAAAGTTTCTGAAAAAGTTAATGAAGGTCATATAGAGAAATATTTTAGCAAAGATAACAAGGGTATTGTATGACTCCCACCACGGTTTCAGAAAGGGTAGGTCATGTAAGACAAACCTTTTAGAATTATGGAATACATTACTGACTGCATTGACAGACGGAGATCCAGTTGATATTGTATATTTCAGACTTTAGCAAAGCTTTTGATAAGGTTCCCACATAAAGGCTGAGAAGAAGTTATTGCAAATTGGGTAATAAGGTTTGGAGTGGTACATTGGTTGGAGATAAAGAGTGGTTCCGAAATAGAAAAACATGTGTAACAACTAAATGGCAATAAATCATCATGGGAAATAGTAAAGGTGGTGTCCCCACAGGGTTCAGTGCTGGGGCCACTATTGTTCCTCATTATATAAATGATTTAGACCAGGGACTTAAATGCAGGTTTCTAAAGTTGCCAATGAATACCAAAGTGGCCACCTCAGTTAGGAAAGTGAAGGATGTATAAAGATTAAAATGATCTTGATAAACTTCTTGGGGTGGGCAGATAAAGTGGCAATGAATTTTATAGTAAAAAAGGTGTAAGTTCTTCACCTACGGTTACTCAAATAAAATTAATACTAACGAATATGAATGGGGATTGGCTTGGTCTGTGGACCAAAAAAAAGAAATTTACGGAAGTGGATTGATAAGCAGTAATTTGAAAGTAAGCTAATCAGTGTTTGAAGCTAGAAATAAAGATAATAAGATGCTGGGTCATAATAAATCGCAATGTTGTTTAACAAGAGCAAGGAGTAATAAAAGTAATATTGTATAATAGCTTGTTAGGCCAGTAAAGAGTATTGGTGCACAAGTTTGGGCCCCTTATTTAGAAGAAAGATCTTTAGATATGCTAGAGAGTGCAACGTAGGGCAACAAGGATGATTTCTGGGGTTTGAGGGTAAAGCTATGTGAGGAGAGGGCTGAAGAGTTTAGG
>JABUQX010017508.1:0-10000 GCA_015478945.1 Trachelipus rathkii | reverse complement strand
TATTATCTTAATTAACTAAAAATGTAGTTTAAAGCATTCTTAACAGATACAGCTTTAAAAAATGCATAATAATTACAACCTTGTACCATAAATTTTGAAATTTAAATTTCCTTTTTGGCATTTATCATTTTACCCCGGTCTTACCATTTCACCCCGTTTTACGGTATATATATATATATATCAGGGTTGGCACCCAAAAACCCAAACCCAAAAACCCACCCAAAAACCCACCCAAAAACCCAAGGGCAAAAACCCACCAAAAACCCAACTTCTTGGGTTTTTGTTCTCTAACTTCTAATTTTCAATTTTAAATCAATGTAAATGGAAGACCATAGTAGCCATGGGTTTCCTAGCCAGTATAATGAAGATAAAAAAAAATTTTATTTTATAATCTATGCATTAAAAATCTGAATATTTAGTCCACTTTTGAACTGAAGGTAAATATATATAATTCAAGATTTGCACCCAATCATCCCCCCCAAATCAAAAAAAAAAAAAAAAAAAAAAAAAAAAAAAAAAAAAAAAAAAAATTCAAAGGCCACATTATCCTTATGTCTTTTTCTCTGATAGTTTATCAGGATAATTTTTTTTTTTTTTTGCAATTTCATAATTTAATCTTAAATTTTAAACAAAGTAAATAAATACTTGAAAATATGTTTTTCAGATAAAAATGTAATGGAATACTATGTATCAATACTCTGAATCAGTATTATTTTTGGATCTCGAGTGCCTGTAAATTCTTACAAGCATTTCAGCCTTTTCTCTTCCCAATCTATTTCTTATTTTGCTCCAAATGATCCCAAACGTTGAAAAGAATCTTTCTATTGATCCTGAACTTGCTGGACAGGAATGTAGCTGACACATAAACCTGGCAAAATTAACAGGCAATTTTGATGATTTTTGCTCTTTAATTTCTATTAATTTCCACCAATTTCTTGTTGTCGTCACACTAACTATATTGTCCTTGAATAAATAGGAAGGAAAGCAGTTGTTGTCCTTTAGCCTAAATGCATTATAACCTGGCATAAATTCTTGATAGACTTCATTAAGCCACTCTTCAGCCTCTTCCTCTTGACTTCTTTCCAGTTTTCTTCCTAACAAAATTAGCAAACAAATAAAACTTTAAAAATTACAGCTCAGTAGCTGCCAATGACATGTGTTAGAACTTACATGTGATGCTGTCAGATACTCTAGACTAAGTAGTTAGTAGACTTATGTAAAATTATGGCATATGAAATTTCAAACATTATTTTGAATTTAAAATTAATAATTAATATTCTTATTGCAAAATTTTAATATTAATCATTTCATAATTGAAAATTACAATCACTGTCAATACTGTCACCTCCTTCCATTCACTAGCCTTATATCTTCCTCCCGAATGATACTTTGGCATTTTTAAATATCCTGTATATTGTTTTAAAGATTGTATTTAATTAAAATATTCAATAATAATAAGGATATCTGAAAGTAAAAAATAAATTTGTCTAAATAGGAAAGCTTGAAGATTTGTTGAAAACGATTTATATTATATATATATATATATATATATATATAATATATATATTTATAATATATATTATATATATATATATTAATATATATATATATTATATATATATATATATATATATATATATATATATATATATATATATATATATATATATATATATAT
Source organism: Trachelipus rathkii (assembly GCA_015478945.1). NCBI lineage: Eukaryota > Metazoa > Arthropoda > Malacostraca > Isopoda > Trachelipodidae > Trachelipus > Trachelipus rathkii. Next base: position 8,322 of record JABUQX010017508.1, on the reverse strand, counting down.
ATATATATAATAAACTATAAATATATATTCCGGCCGGAATTCCTGTATACATATAATATATATATATATATATATATAGTGCTGTTACACAAAAAAAACCCAAGCCCATTTGTTACATAAAAACAACCCATTGCTGTATCTCGGTAAATATGAGGTCTAGAGCGAAAAAATTTGGTGCACATATTAATCGCATCTAGTACGAGTGAAAAAAATTGTTATAATGGTTCGAAGTCAATTTTTTGAATTTTGCGAATTTTTTTTCATTTTTGAAAAATTTCACAAATTTTCAGCATTTCTGAAACGACTTTTTGAGACTTTTCAAGCATTCACTGCATTAAGAAATTTATAAATTAGCATAATATTTGATTCATTCCTGTTGGTCCCATCCTTGATCTCATTCCACACCAAATTTCATGAAATTTTATGCAGCCCCTCCCCCCCCCAGACCCTTGAGTTGAGCTCTAAAAAAAACCCACTTGTAACGAAAAAAAAACCCAATTCCAAATTAATTGAAAATGTGCATGTATATGCGCTATAACTCCTATCAACATGCTGTATGGTTGTTTTTTTCATTCTGTCAGTGTGGGGTCCTAAAACCCCCAAAAAAATGAAACATAAAAAAAACCCACTTTGAAAAAAAAAAAAACCATGTATTTTTACAAAAAAGTTAAAAAAAAAATATTTTTTTTTAAATAAAAGTGTTTACATTAACAGGTGCAGTGAACTGCAAAAAAAAAAATTTAAAATATATAAATACCTAGATTTTTTGATTTTTCTTCCAAACATAAAAAAAAAATTTTAATTTTTTTTTTAATTTGAATTTTATAAGGTCTGTGTACGAAAAATAAAAAAAATAATTGGTAAATTTGATCACCTACTCTTTGATAGTACATGGTTTTAAGCCTATGTATACATATAGAAATTGCATATTGATTAGCACATTTCATTAAAAGTTATTTAACGATTTATGAACCCCGGGGCCATTTCAGATTTCCATTCCATTCCCCCACCCCCCTCACCCTTGACTGGGGGGCCAATTGACTCAGTAACCACGGAAATCAACTCAGAGGCATCGGAAACCCATATAAACATCCCTGACAACAACAAAAACTAAAAAAAGTAGCTAAAAATTGCTAAGGGTGCCAAGATTTTTAAAAAATCAGCTAAAAATGCTGGCAATACATGCTAATTTATCATTCCTTACTTACTATCTAACACGTTAAGGGAAGCTCATTTCGCTAGGTGTCAACCAATATTGAAAAAATTTATAAATATTTTTTTTGTTTTCTGAAATTGGCCCCCAAAAATTTTTTTTTTCCTTTCTTTTAAGATTTAAAAAATAGTTATTATTTTATTTTTTTAATTTCTTTTACATTAATGATTGCAATGTCCATATTTTATTATATCTAGAACTAATTTCTGTAGTGTTATAGGTTTTTAAGTTACAGTTACTTAAAAACAAAAAAAGGCCAATTTTTTTTCTGAAATTGCCTTGGTTGACGGTATCTTTAATTTTTTTTAAATTTTTAACTTTTTTTTTTACTATTTTTTAGATTAATATTTTTCATTTTATATCCTTAAAAATGATTTAAACTGACATATATGCCATATTGTCGCTCTAGAAGCGGTTTTTTAGACATGGGTTTTTTTTTCGTTACATTGGTTTTTTTTTGTAAATATTGTTTTTTTTTGTTTTTTTTTATCTAAATAATTATAAAAGTATTAAAGCAAAACAAATAATTTTTCCTGGGATATATAGCCTAGGCCTAGCCATTATAAGAAATTATTCTAAAAGTCTAATATGTAAAATAGTTTAATAGTTATAGGCAAAAAACTGAAAATTGGGTTTTTTTTGTGTAACAGCACTATATATATATATATATATATATATATATATATATATATATATATATATATATATATATATATATATATATATATATATATATATATATATATATATATATATATATATATATATATATATATATATATATATATATTATATATATATTATATATATATATATATATTTTATTTATATATTTTAATTATATATATATATATATATATATATATATATATTATATATAATTATCATATATATTATATATATATTTATATATAATCTATAATAGTAATGATTCCTTTTGTTTTTATGTAGCTCATTTGTGTTCAAACGAGGAATAGTTCTTATTCTTAAGAATGTCTTTAGCTAGGAAGGGGAGTTTTCTATACCGTTCCAATGTATTACTTTTGCAATAATACATTATCTCAGTTAGATTCTTAGAAAAACAAAAGAAATGTCAGTAGTATTCTTTGTTTACATTAGAGTAGAGTTTGCTACGAAAATCGTATATAGTTGCAAGCGCAGATAAATAGTGAGTAGTCTTTGAGAGCAAGTTGATGGAGTCAGACGTATAGTTGATTTGAGGAGTGGAGAGTTAGATTCCGTTGTTTAGCCGATTGAGAGGCTACGGTACTGTGTTATTTATTCCTTAAATGTGAAGTGACTTATTATTTTAACATTGATATTCTGTGAAGTGAAGTTTTCTTAGAAGATATTTATTTCTCTAGCAAGTGAGAATTTTGTATGTTTTAGATAATATTAGAAGAATATTTAATTGTTCGTAAATGCTTATTTACTATACTCGACGATAAACTGTTTTTTTGGGTGAAATCTATTTGAAAGATTATTATTTATTTAACTTCGTGAAGAATATTTTTTGTAAAGAAAAACGCTCAATAAATATTGTTGTTTCAATATTTATTTAGAGACTTGTATACTGTGAGTATCGATTTCTTGTTAACTCTCTCCTCAATGCTCTCATTCTACGAATTTATTATTTTATTCAACTTTTGTAATTTGTCTACCAGATAATATATATTTTGATATATTTATTCACAAGAAGAATCTATGTATAAAAGTAGAAATTAAGGTTATGACATTGAATAGTAACGCATATTTATTTACAAGGAAATGAAATATACTTTTATTGACAATATTTTATTAAAGAAAAAGGATATCTAATTATTTCTATTCTATATGATATTTGATGAAGATAAATTTATTTTTAGTAAAATTAAAACTTTACAAGAGTCTCATTTATGACCTGCTACTTCTTCTCTCCCCATTGATGTCTTGCTGTTATTTTCTTGAGATGATAGAAAGCTATTCTCCACAATTTCTCTGTCAATACTTTTGACCTGCATCTTCGTGTAAAGGGGAAAATCTGAAACACCCCAACGGTGTAATTCTAGAAGAAGAAACACCTGGAAAGAAGTGTCGAACGTGACTAGGACAGTTATTAAAGAAAGTATTGATCGTAACTAAGGACATTTATATTAAAAGTGGCTCAGTTTATGATTTTGATTCTCTTTTTGAAAAGAGTGGCGATCGTGGAAAAAATTTTGTATGTGGATTTTCTATTGTCTGTGTCTGAAGAAAAGTCAGCCATCTTGGATTGTATGCTGTCTGAAGATTGTCAGGAAGCTACGAAATATTTCTTCATATTTGATTCTTCATATTTGATTCTTCAATTGATCTTCGAGATTCTTCAAAATTCTCCGACATTACTCATATGGGTTACCAGAAGATTTTTGATGGAATAATTTGGTTTGTTGCCTAAGATTGAGGTAAAAATAAAAAGTTTTTTCAAGGAAATTTATGTGAGTGTAGTTATTATTTTATGATTAAATATTTGGTAAAATATTAAAAACATTTTATAAAATAATTTATTTTCTTATATATTTATAAATAAAAGTATAAATAATACATTTTAAATAATTAAATATATTATATTATATATATTTAGTGATAAGTTAAAAGCTCGATTTCTATTGGTCGACGCATCATCTTCCTTCTGACGTCACAAGATTGATTGTGAAGGCTAGCCTCCAACCAGATCTCCTTAATCAGATGTCTGTCTCGTAATATTAAAACATTTAAATATTTATATTTATTTATATTTGAAATTTTAAATATAAATACATTCTGAAATACGTGGTTGGAAACAAAAAAGTAGTAGACTTGGCGTATTTATTTTTTTTGCTGTCAAATATTTTAATGTGAAAATATTTGCTTCATTATTTTTTTTCATACACTGAAACAGAAGGTAGAAAGTTCGAGAGTAGATTTTCGCACTCAATTACTCCGCAGCTGTTGTGTTTGAAATCATCTGTCAGAATTGTAATGACGCATTTTCTTATTTAGCTTATAATATTTAAAAGATTATTAATATTTTTCATAGCGTTAAATTTTGTAAAACTTAACTTTCTATATATATACAAAAATATTTTTTTATATTTTTCATATATATATTTTTATTTTTCCAATTCATAATTTTAAATATATATATATTATATTTTTATATATATAATCTATATAAAAAAGGATATAGGTCTATATATATATATATATATATATATATATATATATATATATATATAAAAATATAAAGTTATATAAAGTTTGCGGGGTGACCCGGCCCGCCTCTTTAGGAGGGTGATTCGGCGGTCCACTCTAAATAAATAAAAAATAATAATAAAAAAAAAAAAAATTTTCGCTCATTTATTACCACGCAGGGCTGTACACAAGTTTTTATTTAGCATCATATTTAAATTCTAGAAAGTTTTTGATATTTTTTTAAAACAATGTTAGAAATAGGGTACAAAATTTCCTGTAAATAGAACTTCACTTTTGAAAAATGTGATTTTTTTTAACTTCGTTATAAATGAAAAATTGTGGATCGATTTTAATTATTTTTTCAGTGGATACACTCGAGTATTTAGCTTAAAACTGGCAAAGTAAATTTTTGAATCCAAGCAGTAATTAGTGGCAAAAAAACGGGGCCTAACTTGGTCCGATTCACCCCGCCGTAAAAATTGATGGGGGGGTGGCTCGGACCACCATTGGTTTTTCGTATTTTACGTATTATTAATGACATTGTTTTTACGTATAATTAATTTAAATGTAATAAAAAGTTACTTATATTAAGTGAAATTTTTTAATAAAAAAAACGAGTTCAAAAAAGTGTCAAAATTTTGGCGGAGAGGGTGAATCGGACCACCTTATTTATATTCGTATTTTATTTATCATTATTGACATTTTATTACTTATTACATTTTAATATGATAAATAATTATTATATTAAGTAAAAATTAAAATATAAAATTGAAAATTATACGTAAAAGACGAATTTAAACAGATGGTCCGAGTCACCCCTCAATGGTGGTCCGCTTCACCCCTCCACGGTCAGGCTGACTCGGCGTTATTCAAACTTTAATAAAACTTTTATTATTAGAATTACATTATTATTTTTTTGTGTGCTTATGCCCGACTATAGGGCCGTGATTTACAAAAAAAAAAATTTCCAAAAAGTGCATTAGGGGAGAGTCGGGAGACCAAGTTATACCTAAAGTGGTCCGCGTCACCCCGCCCGACGCTATATAAATAACTTGTATGCTACGCAATAGATGATCAATCTCTTTTGGGATATAAGAGATAGAAGAGGATTATTTATTTTTTTCTGTACATTCACTAACGAAAGTGATATATGTGAAGGATTTGGATATTTTTTTTTCCTGGCTGACTCAAAAACGCAAGAGAAATTACTTGTGCAACTCAAATTTAAATAATTATTATTATTATTATTTTTTTTTTTTGTAAAGTGTGGCTGTATTATTTTTCGGGAGGTTTTTTTGTATGTGTGCATTGTGGGTGGCAAAATTTCATCCATAAAATCGTCAGTTTTTGCCGATAAAGGAGTTAGGGGAGTATTTTTTTTTCAACCCCCAAAAGAAATTCTCCAAATTATATATATATATATATATATAATATATATATAATATTATATTATATATATATATATAATATATATATATATATATATATATATATATAATATATATATATATAGATATTTATATATAATATATATATATATATATATATATATGTATGTAAATTCATTTCTTTATTTTTTATTATTGATATTATTTTTTTTAATGTGTATTAACAATTTTTAATATTTTTGAGGTACTGCAAGCACGAAGAGAAAAGAAAAAAAAAAAATATTTTTTTGAAAAATTCTCCAAGACTCAACCGAAGAATTTGAACATATTTTTGGAAAGAAAAAAAAATTTTGCTGGATAACGCAAGAGGATAGGTTCAGGGTTAATTATTTATTTATTTATTTATTTTAAATTTTATGATTAAGAATATATTTTTTTTTTCATTTGAAGAAAAAAGTCTTCACATTCATCAAAAATACGAATAGATACTTCTGGACATTCCATCTATCCATAGTACATTTCTGGTTCGAGTAAGTTTTTTCTGGTCAAAATTTTTGGTATTTTTCAAATTTATTTTTTTTTTATAATATATTATTTTCCTAGTTTTCATATTTCTTCCTTTATATTTTATTCCTTCTATGCCGTCCGACGACGAAGAGAGTGTAAAATTAAACGAGGACGAATCCATTAAAACTCCTATCGACGAGTCAAATCCGATTGCCGGAGACTCGAGTCAAAATCTTTCTTCTTCCGTTCTTGAAATCTCAAACTATGTCTAGAACCTATTTTAAATATTAGACGTCTTCTCCCACAACGAAGCCAAAACATTCCATTATCTAGAGGAGCAGAAAAGAGAGAGAGTTGGTTTGTTGACAGAGTTGACGTGGAGAAAAGGAAATCAGCGACACAGCGAAGAGAGTTAGGTATTGTGCAGAGTACATGCTAGAGATACCTATTTGAACAAGAACGAACGAGGTAGGAAGAAAAGGGAAAACTAAAGCTTACAATAATAGATCCAAAAAAAAAGGATTATCTATGAGAGAAGAGAAGTTAAGCGTACGAACGATATCGAGTAATTCTTGTGTTAAGAAGCAAGATATGAACCCGAAAATCTATCTCACTTTTTAGAGCGAGAGAGAGAAAAAAGGTTTTAATCATGATGATAATTTCTCGATATTTTCTCGCCTTCTTCGTTTGAAGACAGATGCCCCTGAAAGCCAACGAGTTGTGGTGTGCTTTCTTATAAATATTCGAACCCCAACTAAAGAATTCCGTTAAATCATCTGGGAAGAGTAGAGACATACAAGATGAACATGACACATTGAGCTGCTTTCTATAATTATATAAATACCGATTATTAGATTCAAATGGAAATAGCTCTCCTTCTGTATCGATATAGACCATACTCAGATGGAATTCGCTTATACGTGAAGTTGAAACGTGCCCATCGCCCAGCCAGTAATAAATGCGATTACCGGAGATTGCATAATTCCCAATATGAGTATGACAACAAGAGCAGCAATATACGCCTAGAGTACTAAACAATGCTGACCTACACCCAACCAATTATACTTCTCTATATAGATTATGCATCAAGAATTGAATCAAAATTACATAAATTGATGAACAAAATACTCGCCAGTTTACTTAATATGGCGTATTATACTAAACTTGTAGGCAAAAATACCAATAACGACACCAAGAAATACACGAGAATAGAAAATGGCAAGAATATCGACGAGATTTATGTCCTTATACAAACGAAGAGATGGATATTAACAGAAACACCAGATACCTATGAACCACCAAGTAGCATGGCATAATATTAAAGATTAAGAACCATGTTCTTAATGATGGAAAAATCTCTTCCGCATCAGGTAAAAACTCTTATCAAACTTCTAATGTTCCAATTTACTCTACGCATGCTGAAAAAGGTGCTGCTCAACAGTCATTTTCTCAGGCTTATAATACGAAAAGTATGCCTAAATCTTCAAGTTTTTCTAATAATTCTTATCATTCTGTATCTAATAATCAACCTAAACGTAAAGTTCTCTTTTGTAAATCTTGTGAAAATCATGGGCATCCAACTTCAAAATGTATATTTCGCCCCTTCTGCACAATGTGCCAGAAAAGTCATGCGCGTGGGACGCAAAGTAGGTGCAAGGGAACTTATGTGGGAACCTTTCTCTCCTGAAGGATTGAAGAGGGTAAGGTATATAACTCAATCTGAGCAGAATAATTATGCTCCAAATCATTCAAATCACCATTCGAATTTTCGACCCAGTCAACCCACTGGCCAAATTCAGTACGTTCAAAACCGTTCAAACTCAAACTTTGACAGAGGTCAAAATGGTTCTAAAAGGAACTCGAATGTTAATTATTGTCATAATTCGACAAATATACATAGCAGAGGTGCTAATTATTCAAATAAATCTCAAAATAATTATTCAGAAAATAAATTTTCCGCCCAACGAAATTCTGAAAACAGAAATAGTGGTAGAATGTCACCGCATCAATCGCATTTTGAGA
>JABUQX010017507.1:0-16686 GCA_015478945.1 Trachelipus rathkii | reverse complement strand
ATATAATTATTAAATATTTATATATATTTATTATATATTATATATATATAGTATATATGATGAAATATTAAATTATTTTAAAAAATTTTAATCATGTCTATTATGAGTTAGTTTGCTTATGGCCGTATGAACTCGTCTAGTGAAAATTGGCGCATGGCCGCATGGTATGGCGCAAAGGTCTAGGCTCACCCGTGGCTTCAGTCTTTCATATTATTTTAAAGGTTAATCCCATTTGATTTGTTTTGCGATTTAAAGAAGTTAGCTGTGATTGAAAAACCCGGACGCTACCAACATACTAAATAGATATAATATACACGATAGGCAATTTATACAAGAAATCACAAGCTCACCAAACACACACTGAATTTTCCCAACTACGAAACTTTAAGACAAGATAGACAAAGAATGCACCAATAACACAGTTTAACAACCTTCCTCAATGTACAACGCCGAAAATATTTAACATTACAAATCAATTGAAATACAAGTCAATAAATCTTACATCAACCTAATTAACTTTTATAATATCCCCATCTATTTATCAACACTGCCCCCACGGAGTATTCATTCCAGATCCTATCTAACTTAATAGAAACTTATAGTAACTAAATATATTGGTCGGAGACTTTATGCACATCATCTGCATAGCGTTAAACACACACCCAAGAGGTAATACCTTACATAAAACAATTCCATTTTGCAATCAGCATCGGCTCAAACAGAAACCAACCTACCTCGATCGAACTCTCAACAATATAACCTGACTCTATATCCCCCGTTATCTTCCTTCTGTTCCCTCATATTCAAATTTAACATTTGCAAACTTTTTTTTTTGCTTTTTTACTCTTCATCCAGTACCAAAACAATTACAATTACAACAAACATCCTACTCAAACACTCTTTCTATATTCTGTTTTACTAATTGAAAGATTAGAAGAAAAACTAACTAACCTTAACCTAACTCTAACCTTAACCTAAATCTAACCAACCTGATAGGTAAAGCTTATTCTGACTTCATAAAAATCTCATCTGACATTCCATTCAAACAGACTTAAATTTCCCTCTCCGTCTCTCAACCAAAGCAATGACAACAACAAATTCATAAAGAATTTCTAAAAACATTCCAAAAAGAATATATCTTTCGATGGCTACCGATATACAATTCAACCAAATCATATCTTACTAGGAAATTAACACCATAGAAATAAACAAAAGAAGCTCAATAAACAAAAAACAACCAAATAAGACCAATTAACACCAATCTATTAGACCTCGAGAAGGTCATAAAAATTGCTCATTTTTAACTCAGAAAAAAGAATTGACAACAAAATAATGACCGAAACACTAAATCATAAAACCAACACAACAAAATTATTCCGATACAAATAAAAAAAAATCATCTTCGTTCTTCCTCAGATCACGACCTGCCAGAAAATTTGCTAACAAAACACTAAAATTTCATAGCCCAAAGAATCCAATGCACATATATTATTATGTCACTATACAAAATCAGCCAAATCAGACAATCCAGACCACATAGATAAAACAATTAACACCTTAAAAGCGTTAAAAACTAACCAAGAAAGTGTCTTCCATTCACATCAATCTAGAACGTACGCAACACTTTAAAAGACTCAAATCTCAAAAATATTACCCTTTTTTTAGTGGGGCTCAAGCAGATGGGGGACAGAGGGGGGACGCGTTCCCCCCCCGTTGGGGAGGGTCGGAGGAACCCCCGCGAAACACCCAAATACACAACGAGCGGGGGTTTCCGGAGTCCGAAATCAATGCACCAGACCAAATATTTTCAATATTCATTCAAACACCTGGGAACCAAAGTTATCACAGCCATAACTCAAATATTTAACGTTATATGGCAAATCAATACACTCCCACCCTTCTGGAAACACGCACACATAATTCCTATAATAAATCTACAACAAACCATCTAACAATCCAGATTCGCATCGACCTATGTCATTACTATCTACAAAATTCAAAGTATTCGAAGGGTTAATCCTAAATATATCTCCCGTCTTCATCCGCTATACTGACTCACACTGCAGATTTAGACAAAAAACACACTTATCAACCACTCTCAACCGATCAACACACTACATTTCCCTACAGGTTTTAACCAAACTCCTCCCCTTCTCGTACTCTCTCAGTAGCAATAGACATCAACAAAACATTTGAAACAATTCCCATCACCTTTTAATAGAACAAGTATTAAACACAGATCTAATAATCAAAGAACGAAAAAATAATAGCAAATTTCTTATTCTATCGTATAGCTAGAGTTATACGACTAATCCCGTACATACAATTATATAATCGAGTCTCCAGGAGCATCCTGTTCACCCATTACACCCTTTATTCATTTAGCATGACCTACCACATACCACATCTTCCTTTTATTAAAATCAATAGAATCTTAATGCAGTCTTAAACTATATCTTATGCATAATCACATAGCTAGTTAAAATTATATCTACACTCCTCTGCAAATTATTTTCATACATAACTTCAGAAACAAGCAACACACCTACAGCGAAATAATCTTTAAACGATAAATTCATAATACTCTTACGTAGTGTAAATATATAATACTCGAGCTAATGTGGCCGAATATATCGCGTGCGATCAACCTCATGACTCGCTCTCTCATTCAATTACTGTATACATAGTAAGATACTAGAAGGTGATTAAGAATAGTTAGCCAAAAAAGCCTGATCTTGTACAAGTTTTTTTTTCTCGCCGTCAAACTCTATTTATTAATAAACAGGCTTCACTCTCGACATACTTCTAAGATCCTTGTAGATCTTATATCACCCTTTTCCCTCAATAAAGTCGACATTAAGTGATGTTATCTGACCACAAGACTAATAACTGTGTATTTAAAACATGACGCTGTAATGATATTATCTCAATATAGATGAACTCATTACTTCTTTGCGAACCCTCGTTAAAGAGAACTCACTACTTTACGGGACTATATACGCGACATAGTGCACTCTTCTCAATTTTAGCTAATCGTCGATCTATACGCACATAGCCCTCGCTTCCGCCCATCCACAAGAATTCGATCTTCACATTTGACCCTTATATAATCAAGAATTCCGAACCATAGACCAGAAAATTTAGAAGCTTCCAGGATTAAAACAGTAATTTCGGATATGCCTTTCGGTCCGCTATCTCAATATTCCAGTATCAACCTAGTATCTCTATTAGACTGAAGACTACAAGAATTCTGTTCAATTCCATTAAGTGCCGTATTGGTGATTACGGAAGTCTCTGTCTCAATAGCATTCTTACAGCGTTAAATACTATTCATACTTATTCTGCCCGTAGCTGTATCTCGCATCGAAGAATATACAAATCTACTCCCTTTTTACAGAACGAGAGTACATACTCGCGAACTGAATTAGAAAATATCACTTATCTCTGCAAATGCGTGTACTAAGGTGATTCTCTATTCAGAACACACGGCTTTCTCTCCATAATCTCTTTTCCAGTATTACGCCCATGATATATGTGAACAGCACACAATCATATAATGTATCTAGATAAACCCACGAGTACGAAATTATCCATATTCTCTAGGTCATTTAATATCTCCTACAAGACTTATACTCTTTATATACAGAGCCATCCTTTGCTCAACGTTACTTAATAATCATTTCACTATATAGTTATTAGGCTAACAGACCTATCAAATAATACAAGTTTTATTTTCAGATTTACTAAGTGGTTTTATATTTCTCTAATCATATATTAATTAGAGCACAATAATCTACTCCTATCACCTTATTTATGCTAGATCTGACTCGTTAAAGCTAGTTTTATCGGTGAGTTACGTACTCTATAAATAGTATCTACCAAGTACGCACATCGGAAATCGAAATGGATAGAAAGGTACTAATCTATCATATATATCGTTTCTATATGAGGAATAGAAATAAAGCGTCTGAAAACGTATTTGCGTAATAATTCTAAATTCCAAGAACCGTATTGATTGATCTTTCTAATATTCTTTCTCAATTTAGGTTTTTCTAAATAATATTGTACCGTATATATATACTATATCCCAGCATTTATTATTATCTTTTCCATATATTCATATAATATCGCTAATCATGACTTACTCTGTGTGGTTAATATTACACATATAATCTGTAGTAGACCCTCACTTACCTATATTAGGTACTCTATAAATAGTACCTGAACATTAACGTCAGTAGATAACCTCCGCATGAGAGCAAAATGATTATCTCTCGAATTTACGCTTCTTTATCATACGAATCTTCTTATATAGATAATATATGTTTTCTAGATATAAATATATATCGTCCAATATACTCTTTTATAATAATAACGGACTGAGATGTTTATTCTATGAGTATTTAATATATATCGGATCTCCCTCGATTGATGTCGCTATTGCTTAGTATTCTTCTTCTCATACTCACTCTGCGTAGTATAATGATATTACTCGCGGTATTATTCGAATTGTCGAGTAATAGAACTTCTCTTAGATAATTCATACGATTTAATTACTATTTTTTCCAATTTCAATCCGCTAAATGAATCATACATTAATTTATTTAATTCTTTGGTCATATATACTGAACCAAATATATCGCATTTATGTATAGGCTAAAGTATATATCTGAATAGCTCTAATAGTATAGGTTTCGTCTCAGTCTGTGCTCGTGAGCTACGTATCTCTCCCGTGGTACATTAGACCAATAATTTTAATACTATGACTTACAGTGTGCAACACCCCGTTCTCTCTCGCCACATACTATATAGCTCGAGAGGAGTCTCCAAAGCAACTGTGCCGCCGTGTCAGAATGCGGAGACGTCAGGGAAAAATCTCTTACTAGACTGGTCAGAAAATTTGACGGGACATCAGACTCGACTTCTCTCTGATCTGATGGATTCTGATAGCGCTGACTCTATTTTTTTGTTAGATATCTCGAGAATCTTGATGGATTAGGCAATTTTCTGATTGTGGATTGGCACCACATAATCTCCTCGCGCGTTACTGATTTCCTACTTTCTTCGTAGCACGTAGTGTGTGTGTAGAATTCTTCTGTTGATGGAGGAATGTGTGTGTGATTTCCGAGTCTCACTGAGATAAGTTAATTCAATTTCAATAACTAAATATTCTCTCTGTATCTGTCTTTAAATTGATGCGTAATTATTACTTATTTTAGCTAAGCAAAGAGTTCGCGCGACCACTATCATAAATTAATATAGGAGTCACTCCCCTATTTACCTTTATATTCTCAATTTACTGAACTTAGTTCATTCTATCTCCGTGCTCTTTGTGCGTATGTGATACATTTGCGTTAAGTTTTTAGCTATTATATATACCGATTTTAGATGGAAAGTATAGGGTTGGAAATTATTTATTCATTTATGGAGAAAGTTCGTGATGGTATAATGTATATGTGTATTTATAGAATCAACAAATATCCTCGAATTTCTAGTTATTCTCGATGCGAACTAGTTCTCCCCCAATAAAGCTTTATTACATAGTTATAATCTATTAATAAATAACTATTATATGGTAGTACTCGATCTGACGGACGTATTTAGGAGAAGTATGGCTCGCGTAAGACAATAGTGTGTAAACCTTACTTCTGCCTTTAGTGCAGCCCAAAAAAATATTAAAAATTCAGCACTAATAAGGTACCCATATTGACTCTATATTATATAACCAATTAACGTATCTGTGCCTAGTTATTGTACAGCCAGCATAATAGGAGCGTCATCTGATAAAATATGTTCGCTAAGGTAACCTCATATATACTACGATGATCTATACGTGAGCGTTATCGTTCTCAGTATTATATCAGTCGTTTTGTTACGGATTCTTTCGTAGCAATTTTTTCACAGATAATATTTTGGGGCCACATAGATAGCCGATTTTTTTTTCTTCGTTAGTTATCCGTATATCTGAATATAGCTAATAATAAGGTCGAGTCGTCGAAATATATATTTAATTCTTTAGAGCTTCCGTAGTTATATTTTTTTTCTCTGATCAACGTGAATTCAATAATTAATATTCAAACGCAATATTCAATATAAGATGCAATATATTAATATATTATGATTAGTGAGACCTTCGCCCGTTGGTGGTCTCTTACTCGCGAATCCGAATCGCTTTGGTAAATTATGGTTTGGTATAGCCCGTCTTCTTCTCGTGTTATCTCGCCGTAGGGCTTTCTGTTTCTTAACATCTTTCTTCCTTCTATCCGAGTTAGAAATTACCTAGAGGGTTCCCCTCCTTGTGATCCTATCGGTCGATATAGCTCCGGGTTGTATGAAGTAGTGTTACTGTATTAATAATACGCAAATATTTATTCTTACTAAAAAATCAATTACATAAAATGGTCTTATTCTCATGATGGTGCTAATCGCAGGGGGTAATGATTGGATTATATTAATACTATATATATATATTATATAGTATAACAGTAGTTATATATACGGTATATATACTCCCTTTTATATAGGCGAAAAGAAAATAAATATATAGTATAAAACGATGTATATATCACTGTTATCACTATTAATATGTTAATTTACAGTAAAATAATTATTGTAAATATATTATGTATAGTTATTATCACGTAGTGCATTTACTAAAGAATAAAGCAAAATATAAAAAATATATATATATATATTCGCTCCTGCAGACGGCTACGCTTTAGAGGAATGCGCTAAGGATCTATTTGTCTATCGCTCAGATTACCTAATTTTTATACTTAGTGAGCTAGGATCTAGGAATTTGATGAGCCGCGTATTGTGATACATTCTAACTACGTCAAAAAAAATATGCTCGTTCTTTGTTCTCGTTTAAGCTTAGAGCAATAGCTTTGGATATGCCTGCCACGGTACTCTCTAAATTACGTTTTGAACCCGAGTGACTGATCCCTATGTTCTATGTAATAAATCACCATATATATAAAGTTATAATGTCATTTAGCATATAGAAAATAATATAACGGAATTTTTTATTTCCTCAGCTCCTAATATTAATTTTTAATAATTAATATAAGATTTAGAAAATAATATATTTTTACTAAACATTGTTTTATATATAATCTCTTTATATATATAGAGGACTATATAATTAATATAATCAATATATATCATTGTGGAAATTATTGAATAAATCAAACCAGATTTAGTCTAAGAGAGAAACTACGTCTCTCTCGTGATTGTTAGTCTACAGACCTTCCTCTAGGAACACTATAGTGTGTTGCAGCCTCTGGGTTACTCACCAGCAGTAGCTCCATTTTCATCTTATCAATGGGAATGCTTCTGTGTAATGTTTCATTTTGTAATGATTACCGTCAGGAGTTTTTCGCTTGACATTTAGTAGTATACTAATACTGCTGGTTTGTGTGTTTTTCTTAAACATTGCTGTGTTAGTTTTATTAAAACGGGATTTGGAATCGTATTCTCACTATTAATTTCCTAATCTGTCAAATTACTAAATGTTTTCGAATCGATGTTGTACGACAAGGCATAGCGATCCTTATCTCGATGCGATAATGATAACCTCCAAGAACCGTAGAATACTGTGGCTGAAATACGAGTTCGGAGAGTGACTGCATATATGATAGACTTCCCTCATATAACCAATTCTCTTGGAACAATTGTCGCTACTAATAACGTAATACACTTTGGTCTGTGTATCCGAGATATATCTTTACATCCTTTGGAAATTTCTACGGCTGAATCTAGCATATCTATACCATTACAAATAATATACAAAATAATATAATTACATAAATTACTCTAGTATTATCCTATGAGTTGCCGAACCCCAGGGCTATATTGGAAATGGAATCTGTTAAAATGAATAATTTCTTCTCTAAATTGTTAAGTATTTTTACCCGTCCGAATTTAAACCAACTCCAGCTCACTACTTCGTTTAATATAACATTTGTGGAGGTTTTTGTGTTCAAAATAAAAAAATATCAGACGTCTTGTGTAAGTATTTATTATGTGCGTTTATTGCATGTATGTATATACTTTTGGTGTGTAAACGAAAAATCTTAACTTATGACGATGTGTATTCATGTAAATATTTTCTTTGTGCATTACTGTATGTAATTGTTCTATGTTGACATTAACAATCATGTGGTTCCATCTCGTGCACACGAATGTGTACGACTGTGTGTACTTATATTATTTGTACTTGTATAAAATGCTTTCAATGTGCACACAAGTTTACACATATCAGGAGTACTTGTTTCATGTAAACGCTTACTTATTGTGTGTATTCACTTCTTATATGTGTATTATGTGTACTTGTTTTATATATAAAATACACAGATTACTCTAGACATCTATTTTTATATATTAAATACACTACATTATTTCTGTACTTTTTTGCTAAAGTACACAACTTTCGCAATACATGTACTTTTCAATTCATTAAATACAGTCCGTGTACAGGCATTAAGTACACAAACTTCGCAATACCATGTGCACTGTTGTACATTGAGTTTGCACACTCCACTTGTACTATGAAGCATTAAGTACAAATATTACGGAACACTATACGTACTCATTTTTTGTGCAATAGGTTTACACAGCCTGCGTACTAAGTTGTATTAAGTACAGAGACCGCAATATGCCAACTGTACTTGTTTCTTAATAGTCTGTGTACTAAGAGGCATTAAGTATACAGAGGTCACTTTATGTCAATTGTACTTGTTTTTTTGCATACTAACTACATATTTACTGTACTAAGAAGCATTAAGAACACAGACAGCGAAACATGTGTACTTATTTTTCGCACATTACCTTTACACTATGCTAAAATGCATTAAGTACAAATACTACGTAATTTCATGTGTACTTGTCTTACGTACATTAAAAACACAGTCTCTGTAATAAGAGGCATTAAGTACAAATACTGCGTAATACCATGTGTACTTGTATTGTATACTTTAAGTATACACAGTCTGTGTACAAAGAGGTATTAAGTACATATACTCTGTAATACCATGCGTACATTTTGTACATTAAATACATATGTTTTGTACTAGGAGGCATTAAGTACAATACTATATAATGCTATGTATGCTTATATTATGTATATTAAGTGTACAGTTTTTGTACTAGTATGTATTAGTTTATTGTACATTAAGTATATACATGTGTACTAAAATATTAAATATACAATATCGTATTTGATTTGATGTTTTCTTTTTTTTTTTTGTCTTTGTTTAAATGATGTTAACCTTTTCAAACATCGGTCTTTACCTGAGTCAAGTATCAAACATTTTTAACATTAAAGATTTGAATCAGTTGCTTTCAACTAAGTCTAGTTTCATTCTCAGCATTTACTCAGTTGGAAAATTGGCCTACGGGTTTATTATAAGGTGACATTGGAGCCTCAGTCTTTCGTAACACATATACACAACGTGTATATATATAATAGTATATATCTCTATATATATATATTATATATTATATGTATATTATATAATTTATAGGTTATGTGATATAAGTGTTGTGTTGTGTTGCGATTTATTATATGTTATGTTATATTATATATATAAATATATATATATTCTTATTATATATATATATATATTATATATATTATATTATATTAGTATATTATCTTTATCTATATTATTTATATATAATAAATATATTATATATATATTATATATATATATATATATTATATATTACTATATATATATTAATTATTTATATATATTAAATTATTAATATAATATATTATTTATATATATATATATAATATATATATTTATTATATTATAATATTTTATTATATATAAATTTATATATTCAATAATTATATATTATTATATATATATATATATATATATATATAATATATATTATAAATTATTTATATTTATTATATATATATATATTATATTATATATATATTTTATTAAATATATATATATATAGTATATGATTATATAATATATATAATATATTTATATTATATTATTATATATATTTATAATATATAATATTATATATAATAATATACTATTGATATATATATATATATATATTATATATTATTATATTATATCTATCATCAGGGTTCCACACTGATTTTGAATTTGATTTCCTGCTTTCCCTGACTTCCCTGTAGCAATCCGCAAATTTTTCCATCTGCGGCAGCAGGTGTTTGTTATTTGTTGGTTATAAAGATATCATTTAATTCATTATTGCAGAGGCCTATTTATCAGTTCAACATTAATTATTGCGAAAATTACTTAGTAAACTAGCTTCTTTTCATCATGATGAATTTTAAAAAAAAAGTTTATTTTTTTTGAGTCATGCCTATACCTCCCCATAGCCGTCCAACACTCCTTTTTTATTTATTTTCCAAAGTAAACAGTTTATTTTACAAAAGAAATAATTAAAGCTTCATTAATTATTTCTGTAATAAGAAATTGAAATCTCAAGACTATTTCAAATGTGGAAGATTTTAGGTTAATTTTTCTTGCTCAGCATCTGAAATTTTTTGATTTATTAGGTCTTACTTCTGTCAAAGCTTTCGTTTTAACATCTTTCTGATCTTCAGTTTATAGATCTGTATGGATAATATTATTTTTTCAAACTTTTTTATTCTCTTCATCTTTTGGTCTTTTTGACTTTTGAGAGAGATGTTCTTTCTATCTCTTAGGGAGCTCTACATTTGCAAATTTTTTGAGTGATAGGAACTATATGAATACTTTCATGAGATTCTTTAGCTTGTGCACTGTTTCTTTGAGAAATCGACTTACTGTTCTTTCAGAAATTCTCCACAAAAATTGCATTTTTATAGAAACCCTCCTTCCACATGTTCGGCATTTTCAGTGGAAATACAGATCAGTCCTAATTTAATAATTTGCCACCATTTCACATAACATTGATTCCTAGGTACTGCTATAGAAGAAAAAAAACTAATCAAGTCTCTTAGAAATATCACTAATCCAGAGAATATTTTTAATTTTAATTCAGAGGTGAATGAGTTCACTGCAAGAGGTAGAGTGTATTATAGCTTTTGTTTTCTAGAAAATATGGGAGAAAGTCCATGGTTAATCACATATTTACAATTTATCTGCACATTTTAAATTTTGAGTTTACAGCACTATCTGGGAAACATTATTGTAAATGTTTCCCCTAATATCTGCACACGAGTTTAAATACATTTATCACCCACACCTTATAATCCATAGATTTCAGATCTTGTTAAAGTATTCATCTTTAATGCAAAAGAGATGAAATGATTTGGATAAGATGTTATTGTGCGTTATTAATGAACATCGGGGTCATTTGCAATCGCTTGAAGTATAATTAAGTTGATGGAATGCTAATTTTCATCACACACTTTCAACTATTTGTATTATTTAGAACAAATAATTCGAATAAAGGTGTTTTCAATGATGGATTGATTCCTGCTTGTGAGTTTTGAGTTTATATTTGCAAATTGAGTTTCCTCCTATTGAATGTGAGAAACTATCGGCTTGCGGATGTCCCATGTTAAGGATTAGATCAAAGTTCTTTGTTTACATTATCTTTACATATGACTTGGAACTATCGGTCATTTACCCCAAACCACCTGATAAACTGTTGGTTCAGTTTGACATCCAACTACTGGTCGTTAGTTAGTTTTTTTGTTTGAAGTAATTTTTAAATAAATACTAATTAACCTTCACTGCACACAAGAGTGACTCAGCCAACCTCAAATAAAAAAAAAACACCCGCACAAGTATAATTCGCCTAAAGAAAAAGATATAAACAGATTAAGTCATAAGGTCATACAGCCTAAGCACAGATCAATATTATCCGATCATCCTTACATTGAATGCTTGATACTTGGACACTCATCTACTAAGAATAGGAAGAATAGTAGCTCATATGTGTAACTAAATTGAAAGAACAGTATGATGAAGTGATTTATGGAAAAATCGTTCCTCGCATCAGCTTCGTTCATTATCAATACATCTACTTATTCCACAAATATACAGTAAGGAAAAAAAAAAATATACTCAAAAATATGCACTTGGTTATGTATCATTTTTATATGTTATTTAATAATATAAAATTTCCTGACATTTTTTGGAATTTCCTGACTGTCGCATATCTTAAAACGTTTTCCCTGACCAACCTGACTTATTTTTTTCCCTGACTTTTCCTGACCTTCCCTGACTTATCCAGAAAGTGTGAACCCTGTAATATATAGTTTACTTTATATAATCTTATCCTATGTGTAAGGAAATCTAAGGGATTCGCTTTACCTCAATAGCTCGACAACATATATTATTATTATAATTATTATTATTTTTTATTATTTATTATTTATTATTATTATTATTAAATTATTATATTATTATTATTTTAATTATTATTATTATTATTATTATTATTATTATTGACGGGATGATAGTCTTTCAATATTTTGAGAAGGACTGATATTTATTTTCAGTATGTAGCGGTTGCGGATAGTATTTAAGCTACAAAAATAATCGAAATTATAAGTTGTTTAAAGCATGTGTTAAAAAATATATCTTTAAGTTATTAATTAATTAATATACTAGAAATATTTATGAATAATTTAAGTTTTATGATTTCAGTTATCTGTGTTTTACAGGCTCCCCGGACGTTGCGATCCTAATTTCTTATAACATAATTCTCCACCCTACTTCTTATTATCTTTCATCTACTACTACTGACTACTACTGGAAAAAGCTATAATTCTTTATCTGTTAATTTCTGTACATTCCTATATGAGAAATGCGAGTTTTATTAGCCTGTTCATTGGAATTTAAGTTTTTTTGACAATTATTATTATTTATTTCTTATTTATTTATAAATTTCCATACTTATTTTCTTTTTTATTTTTTTTATTGTTTATTAACTAGAAATTACAGACTTTTAATTATATCTTTATTTTTTGATATTAATATTAAACACTTAAAGTAACAGTAAATTAAATGGCTTTAGTACAAAAGACTTTCTGATCCTTACAGGACCGAGATTTGCTCGGTTTGAACTAGCCTAATTTGCCTGGCTAAATTACTTTCATCATAGCAATGTGACCCTTGCGCAGATACTCTGTAACGCTATGATCATTGATTGGTGCTGGCGGTTCAATGTACTAGTTTTCTCTGAGAACAAAAGAATAAAGTGTTGTCTAACTTAAGATTGGAAAGGGGATTCAGAATTAATCTATAAAAAAAAAAAAAAAAAAAAAAAAAAAAAAAAAAAAAAAAAAAAAAAAAAAAAAAAAAAAAAAAAAAAAAAAAAAAAAAAAAAAAAAAACCCATATTAAAAAGAAGAAAAAAAAAAGAATTTTTTTTATTTAAGAAAAAGGGAACCCTGAAATTTGATGATTGGGAGGATGTAGTAAATTTACAACGTCTTTTTCCCCATTAACCCATATCCTAGAGACCTAGAGTATTAAGCAAAAGTGAAAAAAAAGAGGAGAGAACTGTTGTGATGAAATGTTTTAGTAACTAACAAAGAGCACTAGTTTTGTGCCCAAAAATATCAATGAACTCACTTGTAACATTTGGTTATCAAATCTCTTATGTTATGGATTTCACGATATCCCGATCGCATTAAAATCGGCATCAGTTATACTGTTATGCAGGTGCAAATATGAAAGTCCATAAAATATTATAAGTTAATATTTTTTTTTTTATAAAAGTTCACGCCTCACCAGGCATACAAGCTACGTTTTGGAAACTGAAGGAAAGAAATACAAATAAAAGCAAAAAAAAGAAAGGAAAAGATATATATATATATATAATATATATATTAATTTTCATATTTTTATTATATATAATATATATATATATATATTATTATATTATTATATATATATACTATTATATTATAATATATATAATATATATAATAATATATATATATTAATATATATATAAATATATAATCATGTTCTATATATTATTATTATCTATTATGATTAGTTATTATTATTATTATGATCTATATTTATTATATTATTATTTTATTATATTTTATTAATTATTATTTTATATTATTATTATTATATTATTAGGACCAGTCCAAAAAATAGAGAACCTCATAATGAAGTGTATATTTATCAAATTCTATTATTGATTTTATTTATTTTTTTTATTAATTGGACAGTTGCAATATATATAAATACGCTTTTGTAGTTTTAGATTTTAATTATGGTTTTATGATGAACTCTGTTAAACAAATAAAAGATAAAGTTCTTAATTGTTTAATTTCTATTACTTCGTCCTTCATTCTTTTATTAACCATTCGTTTAAGAAAATAATAATATTCAAAATGAAGTATTATTATTATAGATTTTATATTATTATGATCTATTTTATTAATAAGCAGAAGAAGAAGAAGAAGTAAGTTATAGTTTGTTGTGTTAGTAATTTATGATGAATAGTGACATTTTAGGAGGGTGGTGTAATTAATAGAGTTGTAATATTACCAGAGTTTTTCGAAGCTTAGCGATTGTGAGCTTGCGTGGTAATTACAAATCCGTCACTAAAACAAACATGTAACGTAATAATTATGCTGGAAAAATATTACTTCAATAATTGATATTTAGTTTTATATAGTATTTTAGTAGTATAACATTGTTCATGTTCTGTAAAGGTAGTGATTCTTGTATAGTTTATTAGTATAGCATTTTTCATATTATGTAATGGTAGTGAGTCTTTGATACCGGTAATTCTTTAGTATTATAGTATTTTTCATGTTTTGTATAGTAGTGTGTCTTGTAT
Source organism: Trachelipus rathkii (assembly GCA_015478945.1). NCBI lineage: Eukaryota > Metazoa > Arthropoda > Malacostraca > Isopoda > Trachelipodidae > Trachelipus > Trachelipus rathkii. The sequence continues at coordinate 1,885 of JABUQX010017507.1, read as the reverse complement.
AGTACTTCAGTTGTAGTATTGTTTATGTTCTGTAATAATATTCAATTTTGTATATTGTTCTTTAGTAGAATTGTATTGCCTATGTTCTGTAATAATAGTGAGTCCTGTGCAGTACTTTAATAAAACATTGTTCATATACTGTAGTGGTGGTGGGTCTTGTACAACAATAGTATTGCCCTTGCTCTGTAAATTGTTTAAAAACTTTAAGGAAAAGTATCCTTCTCAAAACTGTCGATGAACCTGACGTAGGGTATGTGTTCACATGAAAGGTACACTTTTTGGAAAGAATATTAAAAATAAATGTTTGTTCCTCCTATTTTGTAAAGTTGGGTCTCGGATACATCTGTTTTGTTTCTTTAAAAGAAGGCAGCCATTTTGAATGCAGCTTTTTCCATTTCTTCCGATATTGTTAAAGTACTAAAAAAATGTACGAACAAACAAAACGTTTCGAATGTTTTTTTAGTTTATTATTATTTTTATTTCAAACTTCTATATTTGCCCGTTTCCCTTATTTATCTCTCTCATCTCTCTCTCTCTCTCTTCTCTCTCTCGTTCTCTCTCTCTCTCTCTCTTCTCTCTTCTCTCTCTCTAATTGATTATTTCGTCTCTTTCTGACAGCAATTAACGACCAACAAGAGATTTCGAGATATTTATATATGTAATATTCAATCATTAATTTAGTCTATTTAGGGAGATTTTAAAATCAAATGAAAAAGAAAAGAAATTTGATTGAAACATCTTTGCGTCTATTTTTTTGGGAATGAGGAGGGGGGTGGGGGCTATTGTATTAGATGACGTTGTTGTAACTCATTTAAATTGGAAAGGTATTATGATAGGCACACTAGATACACAAGTAAAATTAGAAACTAACTAAAGATATTATTATTATTACTGTTAATAGACTCACCTATTTTTACTATATAATATATATATCATATATAATATATAATACTATATATAATAAAAAAAAATTATATAGGTATATATATATAACTAACTCAATAATATATATATATATAAAACTAATATATAAATATATCAAATATACTTTAAATAAAATATAGTTAGATAGATAATATATATATAATATATATAATACCCTAATATATTAAAAAATTATATAACTTATATAATTATATAACATACTATTAATAGACCAAGTGTTCAAGGGAGGCATTGAATTGATGAAATTTACACACACATTTTAATTTCTTCCTCACGAAACCATACCTAAAAATTCTTGCATTGATGAGCTTTGATATATATGTATATATAAAACTTTCAAACCCCTTGTTATGTATTATTTCTTGCAGTCATATTTTTGGAATTATTTTTTTCACAACAGCCCAAAAGTTTTCTATTGGGTTTAAATCTGGTTAGCTTACTGGTCACTTGAATACATGAATATTTTCATTTTGAAACTTTTCCATCAATTTATTTTTTATGCATGGCACTTTGCCATTTGGAAAATTTTAATAGTATCAAGAGTCACCTTCGTGTGAATTTAATCAATGCATTTTGTGGAATTCATTATTCCAGTAATAGGCACAAGCCTTATAGATCCAGTCAAACAAAAGGAACCCAAAAACAATACCTTTTTGGAGGGGGTATTTACGGTGTTGTTCAATATGGCACTCATGAATTGGTTCATAATTTCACATACTAAAATCTATGACCCTGGAATTCAAAATGCTGTTTATCTGTGAAAGGTACCTTTCTCTACCTCACATGTTGCTTAGCCCATTGCACATGTATCATCTTTGCACTAGTTAGATTGTTTACAAAGTGGCTTTCTTGCTGGGTGAACAGAAATTTAGATTGTTTACAAAGTGGCTTTCTTGCTGGGTGACCAGAATTCAGAAGACATCATCTTATAGCACTAAGC